>JAOBRH010362216.1:0-11412 GCA_027575125.1 Umimayanthus parasiticus | reverse complement strand
TCAGCTTAAGCCACACCCGGATTGGTACCTTTAGGGGCTCAATTGAAATTTTCTGACGAGCATCCCCGCCCTTTTTATATGGGAGTCACCTCCCCCGGGTTTGTAACTTTTTGTGTTTTGTGCACTGTCAAATCAACGAACAAGAGAGACTCAGAACAATGACATACAACACAGAAGCTCGTCAAGTCTCATAGTCTCATAGCAATTTGCTATATTAACCATGTTTCCATCAATCAATTATTGGCAGCCTAAAAAATAGTTCAGCTTGAGGTTTTAATTTTAATTGGGTTAACCTCCTTGCCCCCTTTCTGCGGAATCTGAAGGAGCCTTCTTCTTCTCAAGTAGATGGTATCTTACACCTAAAAACTGGGGTGTATTTTGTATCTTTATTAGAGATGTAAAGAACAACAATTTTGGGTTTTTCATTAACCGGAACGAAAGCGCAAAATTGAATTCTGACGCACATGCGAATGCCATAATGTTTTTCAGATAGATCCAATTTTACAACTGAAGAAACCTGTTTTACGTTACAGACACGATGATACGGTCACTGTCTCCCTCTAAATAAACGAACTAGATTATGATCCAAACTGGAATATTATAACGCAAGCCGGCTACATTCGTAATTTTAGGATCCTCTTTTACGGACATTTTAACATCAAGCTTCTTTTTTCTGCGAATTCTTCCGTTAATACTTTTCCACATTCTTTTACTTGCAGCAATTTAGTGCAAACCATGATCGTTTATCGTTGTGGTCAAACACTTTTGCTCCACCAATCCATGGACGGTACATTCGTCTTTACCCAAAAGGATGGCGGTCTTGGATTGCTGTAAGGATGGAGCTGTACGGATGCCCCAGAGGTAGGAACTAAGTACTTATGGAGGATTTTTTAGCAACACACCCACCCACCCTTACATTATAATATCATTACCCTATTCAGACTGGGCCTTTATGGAATTTTTCTGGGGGAGGGGGTGTCTTGAAGTGCGCAGAGACCATTAGCATCTACGCCGTCCATCTTTAAGTTAATACAAAGAAGATAATTGCTAATTAAGTTAGTTGTGACGACATATACGCTAAAAATCCATCATCTCGAATTTTTTTGGCGGTGCAATGGTTTATGGGATGCATTCAATCGCTACAATCGCAGCTGAATTCGAACTCCAGGTTTCCATTTATCGCTCCCGACGCTCCTGTCGCTACGGTCACGAAACCCCAATCGCTACTATCGCCGAGATAGAGCATGAGCGATTCCATCGATTACAATCACTACTATCGCTACTGTCGCTACTGTAGTGAACGCTACGCTTTCCATATAATTGCTCCTGTCGCTGAACAATGTTGTTCGTGACTGTAGCGACAGTAGCGACGGGAGCGATTATATGGAAACCGGGTTTTAGACAGGCCAAAACGTGATCGTAATAATGAGATGATCGTATTAACGGGGTGGCCGTAAAGTTGGGCACCACTGTACAATACAATAACTTATTTTACATTCATCGAAAAGGATATTCTGAATAAATTTGCAATTTTGTTAAAGTTATTTACATAGGATATTTAGAAATTTACAATTTAATATTCCATTAAGTTCGATTAAAATAAAATTAAATAATTAAAAATACAAGATACAAGATACAAAATACAATTAAGAAATTTAATATGGGTCATTTGGAACTTAAAATGACTTTAAAATGTCGCTCTTGAACATGCTCATGTTCAATTTTTTTAGTTTCATTGTATCATGAGAAAGGCATACAAAGTCTAAGTTGCAGATAAAAAGATAATCGAACCAAAAGGTTAATGGTGGACCATACAAATTTCCCGGGGGGTACTCCCATACAGTTTGGGTGGGGGTGTGCCGTTGACTTCGCGAAAGTCCCACCCTTTAATAGACCAAATTTTGCAAATTTTGTGACCCTACACCAGACCAAAAGTGCTCAATTGATCTTGATTTCAGTCTTTTGTGAGCGATCCCGTTAAACGGCACTCTGTACTAGACCAATTTTCTATGATTACTAGACCGTTTACCAGACCAAATGGCTTGAAAACCATACTCTCTCCAGCGGCACATACCCGTATAGCCAATATATGGGAGTACCCCCCCCGGCTCAAATTTATGTAAATTCATCACACATGTTTCGAGTTCCTTTTTTAATTAGGATAGTGACTTGCTTATTTTCGACACTTTTCTTGAAAACTCCAGTTCCGTGTTTTCACAGCTCGTTGCGACTCGCCCATGGGTCTGGAAGATGGTAGAATCCACAAATACTTCATCAAGGCGTCTTCGTACGCATGCTACCCGTGGAATGGCAGGTTACATTACAGACGAGACGCCTGGTGTGCCAGATATAACAACAGGCTGCAGTGGCTTCAGGTAACGTAATGTTTGTAATATATATCTTGTATGTTTACTGTGTAAATGTACTTTACAAACCTGAACAAGAGACAAAACAATTATAATAATACAATATAAAAATTTAATAAAATCTAATCTAATCTAATACAATACAATAATGATAACAATGCAATGCAATACAATACAATATAACATAACAACATAGCATAACATTACATTAGCATGACATTACATTACATATGACATGACATGACATAACATGATATGATATGATATGATATGATATTTGATTCGATAAGACCCAATATTTTTGAAATGGGGACATTACATTACATTACATAACAAAACATTACATTACATAACATATGACATGACATGATACCCTGCACTGCAATTTCCTGCGTACAACAGGCAATGACAACCAGAATACTAATATCACCCTAATAATTATCCCAAAGAGATGTATAGGTACGTATTGGCTTAAACAGAATGTATAAAAATCAAACAGTTTAAATTATGAATATTTATTGACAATTGTTACTGGAAGGATCCATTTGCGAAAGAGCACAGATATATACCTCTTATTAGCCGAGTGCGAGGTCCGTACGGGGACTTTGTTAACTCATGCGGGAAGAGAACGAAATCGTTTGAGTCTTATTCACTGTGTTTCGTGACTTCTCGTTTTGAATAAAAATGTCAATTTCTTGACTCGAGTCTTGGTCTTTTTCTAGCCCTTCCTCAATCGGTTCAACAGGGGTTCAGTTTCTTCAGTTATTTCAGGATACAATTGATTTCGAAATTAGGCAAGTCAAGATCGTCGTAGCCGTAAACAAAATTGTCGAGTTGTTTGCAAAACAATACTTAAAAACGTAAACAAACTTTGTAAATTACAGCAGCTCTAGAACTAGAGGTTCGTACGGCTACTTATGGACCTGAAATTGACCAATCAGAGCACGCGAAATTGGTTAGCCATATACTAAACAATATTATTTGCTTAATGTAGACAAAATAGGTAACACTTACATAGCACATATGTTCTGATGTATTTCCTCTTTTCCCATAGGTTGACTTTGAAACGAAGGCTAAAATCACAAGAGTTTTAACTCAAGGGCGTTTTAACTCTGACCAGTGGGTAACGAGTTATAAGATCTCCTACAGCCACAATGGACGGAAGTTTTATTGGTACAGCGAAGGTCGGGGAACAAAGGTTAGCAGTGTGTAGACGGTTTGATAGTATAAGCTAAGTTTGAAAAATTGAAGATAGAACTTCTATATTTGCGTAGGTTTTATAACTAATTCAAAAACGATTGCTCTTTCAAAACACAAGAATGAGTTCGTTGGATTCTGGCAAAATTAACAGCTTAACAATGGAGTACTAATTATTGTACGCGTACTCAAAGTTTTTGACTTTTAGAGGTACATGCATATTAAGAACGCATTATCTGGTAACAGTATTCCAATGAAAAAAACTTGTTGAAAATATAGATATAAACTGATTTATCTAATACCAAACTATTACTTATTTAACTTTCTTTTTTGATAAATACTCTGATTATACAAAGCTGCAAAAAAATTCTAAACCAGGCGTACTTTTTGCCTTATTTCAAATGTCAGGTGTTCCGTGGCAACTGGGAGAGGAACCACGTTGTCAGTAACAAATTCGTTAGACCAATCACAGCTCGGTATATCCGTATCTACCCGTTAACCTGGAGATCACATATATCAATGAGAGTCGAATTCTATGGATGTACTATTGGTAAGCACAATTTAGTTTAATAACATCTAAAGTGAAATTATTAGAACTGTACAGACGACAATAAATCGTTACGACCGTCAGTAGTATTTCAAAAACATTTTTAAAAATCCAAGACTAATTGCAGAACCTATTGAGTCTCTCTCTACTCTGAGAACAAAAGATCTCATTGGATAAAATTAAAAGTCAATACATTAAAGTAACCCACAAATTAACCCTAAAACTGACCATCCGTAAGCAAAATATAATAGCAAATTCATGATTCTTTGGTACTACTATTGTCCCATCAACAATGGAATATTTTATTTTCAGAGTAGAGCTGAACCTGAGGTAGACTATTTGACTTTTGAGGGGGGGGAGGGGAGCGGCGAGTTAATGATTTGGTATTTGTATAATAGAGTACAATGTCCTACAATATAATACAATAAAACACAATACAATGCAGTGCAGTACAGTACAATATAATTTAATTTAATACAACACACTATAATACAATACAATACAATACAGAACAATATAATGCAGTAAAATACAATACAATAAAATACAGTACAGTACAGTACAGTACAGCACACTGCAATACAATACAATACAATACAGTAAAATACAATACAATACAATATAATACAATATTTATCTATTTATTTATTTATTTATTTATTTATCTAGAGTCGGGGGCATAATAGGGAGTTGTCGCCCAGTCTCCCGACCCAGGAGCTCGTGTTAAAGATGCTCGACTGCAAGAATTTTTTTCCCACTGATAAACAAGACAGATATCTTTTAACATTCGAAAAGCGGTGCATTATCTAGAAATTATCGAGCAGGATTTTTTCCCTTGTTTTAGGGCGCTGCAGGAATATATTATTTCAAAATCTTCCACCCCGCCCCTCCGAAAGTCGAATGGTCCGCCCAAGTGACCACGTTTGCTGAGTAGCAACTAAGAATAAATTCCAACAATTAAGGACACCAACGAAGTATCTCAAGCCCCGTCCACACGTAGCCGGGTATTTCTCCGTATTTAGAGAAATCTGCGTCCACATGTAGCGTTTTCGAATCGTATTTGACCGTCCACACGTAGTCAGATATTTCAAAAACGGAGGCTTTTTCCTCCGTATTTAAAAAGATCTGTGTCTTTCGAATCGTATGTGCCGAAGAGCCAACCTAGAACCTGGGCATGATGTCATCGTATTTGAAAACCTCCGTTTTCGCCCGCCAACATGAATACGATACATCTCCGTTTTCAAAAATCTCCACCCTGGAGAGCATATTTGCAAAACCTCCGTTTTTGGTGCCTGAAAACGCCGGCTACGTGTGGACGGTAGCTGTGATCCGAGAAAATCATCCCCGCTTTCGAAAATATCCAGTTACGTGTGGACGGGGTCTTAGAAAGCGACAAAAGACCACAAGCGGAAAATAGGCAAATCTTACCAACAAACAAACAAACAAGTGTGTGCACTGAAAAACGTAAAGAAACAATGCGCATGCAATGACAGATAATTGGTAAGTAAGTCAAAGCCGATATAAATTAAACCACAATAATAAAAAAAACACAATGCAACTAGAAAAGTTTGCAGCCAAATTAGTTGAAGAAACTTTTTTCACTAACTATAGGGGCTCAACAGCACTTAACTTTTTACAGGAGATGTATAAAGATGCATGTGAGTAGTAAAAAAAGTTCTGTGTGCAGGGCACCTGTGATAACAAAAAGGGCTAATTGAAACAAGTGGCCTTCACAATGGCAATTCTTATTTACCACAGGTGGACTCTTACTCAGACGTAGGAAACTTTTTACATGTAGGCTAGTAATGCTAAGGTAATGCTAACGTGTTACTAACAAAGACAGCAGCTAAAAAGTGCTGTGTTCACTTTCTATTTTAGGACCGCGCTGCAACAAGCCGTTCGGAATGCGTAGCCGTCGCATTACAAACGCACAAGTCACAGCGTCATCTATGTGGGACAAAAACCACGCCCCTTTCCTCGCCCGTCTGCACAGCCAGAGGCAAGGAAGGTTCATGGGAGCGTGGTCTGCAAAGCAAAACAATCGATTGCAGTGGATCCAAGTTGACTTGAGGCGAAACGGAAGAGTGACTGAAATTGCAACTCAAGGACGAGCAGACGCTGACCAGTGGGTAACGCAGTACTACATCAAGTTTAGCCAGGACGCGGCAAATTTCGCGGAGTACAAGATAAACAACGGACGAAAGGTAGGCTGCACTTCATTCGCTGGAAGACTAGTTTTGAAAACAACTTTTTTTTCTGCGTTGGCGAGTAAGCTGGATACGGGTTTGGTCAACAAAGGCTGAAATGAAATGGTGTGCGAAGTTGGCACAGTTGGTAAGATCTCTGACTGCTAACCAGAAGGTCCCGGGTTCAATCCCCGGCCTAGTCAAGGGTTGAACTTTGGGCGACCTTCTTTCGCCACACCGTCCGTGGACAGGGACGTTAAGCCGTTGGTCTAGTCTCTCGACGTTCTATCGGGAGACTTAAAAGAACCCACACACTTGTCGATAAGAGTAGGCTAATGCCGGTGTTGTGGACTGTCACCTCCTCCAAGGACACACTTAATTTGGAGCAGCGCCCTGTTGTGTGCACCGTACCATGATATGGTTAAAGCGTTATAAAGATAAAGATAAAGAAAGATATGATATGAGCAGTCTGTTCCGACGAAGAGTAACGCTCGAAACGTCAGCTACACACCAAACCCCACAGGCAAAAATCATACCATATCAATCTTTGTTGATCAAACTCGTATGCACTTTTACCGGCAGTTTAGCAGTAGTCATTGGTCAAAACAAAACCTTTACATTGGCCCGTTTTTTGTTTACAATGACACTGTATTCCACAAGCGATTTTCGAGGTATCCTACAAGCTACTAACAGTTGTTCTTCAAGTGATAGTAGAATAACTCTTCACCATATCAACAACTTTAGTCCCATTCTAATCATGTTTTCCATGGCAAGGTGTTATATGCACCGTGTGTTTTGGGATTTTTTTTACATTCAAGCACATTTTACAAAAAACTAATTGGTGAAATTCATTTTGCATTGTTTTATAATTGTTGTATCAAATCGTCATATTAAAAAAAGCTTGGTGCCGTTTTGTATTTTTAATAATATAAATTGCCGACAAATTGTGTTGTTTAATTCCCTTTCAGATGGTTATTTAGTTTTTGATATTTCAAACGTGCGCACTGTAAATAAAAGAATGATCACCTTAAGATGAATAGATCTACTAAATAAGGTACGACCGCTGACAGTAGCGTTCGTTTTATTTAGTACTTTACAGGAAACCGCGACCGCCACACTGTGGTGAGGCAGCGACTGTTTCCCCGAATCAGAGCTCGATATATCCGTATCTACCCTTGGGGCTGGCGCAGTCACATCTCAATGAGACTGGAGATCTACGGCTGTTCTCAAGGTAATCTTACAACAACAAAAACAACAACAACAACAGTATTTATAGTAATAATAATAATAATAATAGTGGTAATAGGACCGAGAGGAGTCCAAGTCGGCCTGTAATCATTTCGCGTGATAAACAAAATTGGATGAGCGCGGAGCTGGAATCCGATTTGTTTTCACAAGTAATGACTACAGACAGAATTGGATCACACGAAGTCCTATTACAGATTCATTACAAAATCGCAATTTTCAAAGTTGAAAGAAAAGAATAAACAAAGCCGTTGTAAAAAAAGATTTAAATCCATGTTGTACAGAGAAATGCTTAAAGACTCTGTTGCTGTTGAAGTGAAAACTCTCCATTTTGTTTTGGCCACAGTTTCTCAGATATAGGTTGCTGCTCTTCATAGTAGCTATTTCTTGTTGCCGATCGGTCAGAAAGCGAGGAACTCAGGTTATGATTTGTTGATTCAGCTGTCCAAAACAGGTGACCGACAACCGCATTTTGTTATCAGACACTGTCTGATAAAAGATTTTACTGTCAGATTAAGAAAAAATAGTATAGTGTTGAATGAGCCAATCAGATTTGAGGAAATTGTAAGTTATATGATAACAAGAAGAAGAAGAAGAAGAATCTGATATGCTACAGGTCAAGCTTAGTTGTATATTTTAGGTACGTTCTGAACTATATTTGGCAGATAGGAAGTTAGTAGTGTCAACCCTCTATGTGTTATATGGAGTGTTGCATGACTATAAATTTGTACGCTGATCTTGTATATAAACTGTGACCTGAATATAACTACGTCAACTAAAATACAAACTATCTCTTCAGATGGCTGCACAATGCCCCTCGGTTTAGAAGACAAGCGAGTTCGTAACGGCCAACTAACTGCCAAGTCCCAATATCCTGGTTTGTACGCGTACTATGGCCGCATTAACATGCCATCCGGTTGGTGTGTATACCACATGAACCTCAACCAGTACCTCCAAATCAAGTTTCCCGCTGTCACAAAGATTTCTGGTTTGGCAACGCAAGGCCGAGGAAATGCGAATCAATACGTAAAAAAATATATGGTTTCCTACAGCCGAGATGGGACTAAGTTCCAATGGTACAAAGAGGGCGGACGAGTAAAGGTGGGCGATTGAAACTGCACAGACAACTATGATGTCGCCGAAATTATAAAAGTCAAATCAGTAACTTTTCATCAGTAGGATACCTAAAATGTGTGCAATTCTAAAGTTGGTTTCGGCTCCGTTAAATCCTAGACCAATTGTAGACCTTTTTAGGAGGAGCCACCCACTATGTTGTGAGCACAGTTACTGAACAAACACCTGCACTGGAAAGGAAAACAGAACTGAAACCGTTATATGAAAGTGTGCATTAGCAAAATGGTGTATAACAAGATATTAAGTAAACGTGTTCGTATTTTTATAAGCCAGCTTTCAAATATTGCCATCAACGTTGATACGATGATTCGTTTAGTTTCCGCCATGTGATTTGAATTTTGTGACAGTTTATCTTAGCATATTTTCCGAATATCATGAAAATCCATGTATCTGGAAAATTTTAAATTGTGAATCTTGATAAACATTTAACAGTGTTTTGTAGAAACACAAGGTCAAATGTTACGTGTAAAAAACCAAACGTTTTCATGCTAGCGCTTTTTCCGTTAGAATTAAACTGGACCTGATCATATTGACTTGGAAAAATGGACTTATTTGTAGAGTTTACTTTTGGCAGAATCGATTTGGGGCATTAGTCCTTCAGAGGTCATCATGCACCAGGTCTAGTGATCCAGAATTTTATTCACTTGGTATATTTTAACCTGTTCCGTATATTAAAGACATTAAATATCATTATTGTTTTTCTGCAATGATTGACATTCATGATCAGATGACTGTTTTATAGTCATGTTAATTCCTGATAATTTCATGTTTTATCAGTTTAACACACACATCAATCCATAAATGATCCCGAACATATCTTTAAATCTTTTCATCTCAATGATTCAGTACTCAGGTAGATTAAATAATATGCCATTTACTGATGCAAATTGGCTCTCTTCATCGATATTAAAGGCACTTAGTTTCTGTTTTGGTTTTATAAAAAACGAATTAAATAAATTACTAGAGTTAACATTTTATATAGGTAATCGATGTAACTTGATTTTAGATGATAGTCTCTACCGGCCTGACAACAATAAATAATACACCCGCAAAAGCTGGTGTATATTTATTAAATGGTCTGCCATTTTTCGTTTAATATGGCTTTTTTCGGCGTTTTAATTGGCAACTAAAAATATGACGTGTAGTTTATTAATATATCGCCATGTCAAACAGAAAAGTCTCGTCGGCCATTTCTTTCGGCCAAAGAATTTTGACAGCTGACAAGAACGTAAACATGACCAAATTAACTAAACTTTAGTTTGGACTTTGAATGGTTTGACTGTTTCAAGAAATGGAGGAATGGGATCAATTTTTACGAGTCAGGACGTATTTCAGTTTGCATTTCTGAAACTTGATCGCATCTATAAAACTGTTAATTATCTTGTCTCTGAGCTGATGTGATTTTCGTCTTGCCCTTATAAAACATAAAATTGTTTAAAAAGTTATACATACAGTATATCAAAAATTTTTACTAATACTTGGCTTTCTTTTGTTAAAAAAATTGTTTTTGGTTGATTTGTGCAGACGTTCGATGGAAACACTAATAGGAACACGATAGAGTTCCGCGACTTTGCGGGGCGTATACATGCAAAGATACTCCGCATTCATCCCAGGCAATGGTACAGCCGTGCTTGTATGAGAGTTGAAGTATTTGGATGTCCAGGTATGTAATTGTTATTTATACAACTAGTTTTTGCATGCCGTTACATGACTTTATTTTGTTTAAAACTTCGCTTTGGCTGATAATAATGATAATAACAATAATGATAATGTACATGGACAAGACACTTTAAAAATAATAATAACAATAATGACAATAACAATGACAATGACAATGGCAATGACAATGACAATGACAATGGCAGTGACAATGACAATGACAATAACAATGACAATGACAATGGCAATGACAATGACAATGGCAGTGACAATGACAATGACAGTGGAAATGACAATGACAATGACAGTGGCAATGGCAATGACAATGGCAATGACAATAACAATGACAATGGCAATGGCAATGGCAATGACAATAACAATGACAATGACAATGGCAATGACAATGACAATGACAATAACAATGACAATGACAATGGCAATGACAATGACAATGGCAGTGACAATGACAATGACAGTGGAAATGACAATGACAATGACAGTGGCAATGGCAATGGCAATGACAATGGCAATGACAATAACAATGACAATGGCAATGACAATGGCAATGGCAATGACAATGACAATGACAATGACAAGGACAATGACAAGGACAATGATAATGATAATGATAATAATAATAATAATATACAAGACCCTGAAGAACTGGAGAGAATCGCACAACCTTTTATAAGACGCATCATTCATGTAGCTACTTTTCACTTACGTAGACTGAAATTTGTCCTTGCAGATTCATGTTAATAACGTTTAAAGTGAATAGATCACTTGTGGGATTTTTCATATTTAGAATCTACTTAACGTTCTGATATACATAACAACAAAATTTTTTGATTTGGATTTTTCTTCGTGGCACAATTAGCGTTCAAACAGGCAAAATTTTACTTCTGGTTTCAAAATGACCGCGCAAAAGGAAGAATGGGTCTAAGTTATGCTGTGACGTCATTACAGAAGACATACTTCGAGTCTTCAATCGCTGGAGGAAAATCTGACATTCTTTACATCTGTTGTTTATAATACGAAAAGTCAGGAAACACAAAACAAGATATTTCTCCAGCAATTG
>JAOBRH010361105.1:0-11415 GCA_027575125.1 Umimayanthus parasiticus | reverse complement strand
TCCAATATCAAAGTTGCTCCACGGTCCCTGCGATTGTGTGACACGAAGATCTCGCATTAAAGTTTTCTTTACATCAAATTCAAACTATGTTCAGCATCTCTTGTTTCCATGCGTATGTTGTACCCCTGATGACAATCGTTTGAAATGGAAAAAAGTCACGATATCGGGCATGCTTGAAACATGAGAAGGGATTCTTTCTTTAGAATAGACCGAATGTTTGAAGAATAGCACAAACAAAATATATAGAGAGTAATCTTGAGTATGATTATATGTAAATACACACTTCAAGTTACCAAAATTCAGGTTAAAGCTACCTTTACTGAATAGCCTTCAAATACTTCAGATTTTATTGGAGAAATCCCAGTGACATTCAAGTATACAGATAAATATCGGGATTGACTCCCAAAACACTGATGAATACTTACAGCTTTCAATAATGAGGGGACACATCTGGGTATCCATGGGATACAGCCTTAGATCCATGTCACACTGAGCAGTAAGAGTTATCCTGTTGGTGATGGGGTAAAGTGATAAGAGTTATACTGTGGGAGTGAGGTAAAGTGGTAAGAGTTATCCTGTGGGTGGTGAGGTAAAATGGTAAAAGTTATCCTGTGGGTGGTGGGGTAAAGTGATAAGAGTTATGCTGTGGGTGATGGGGTAAAGTGATAAGAGTTATGCTGTGGTTGGTGGGGTAAAGTGGAAATTAAACAAGCAAGTCGAACTTGGAGAGCAGCGAAAACACGGGGGGAGGATGTTATCTATAAAATCGCGACATTGGCAAATTTTTTTTTTTAAAAAAGGTATTAAAGAGTATTATTACTGTGGCGTAATACATGACGTCTTGGCCGATTACTGGTTTGTCCTTTACATCCTTCAAACATTTTTACCTTAAAATAGGTAGCCATAGCTGATGAAGGGTGTATTAAACTATTGTGTCTGCCAGACGTCACCAAATACCTTGCACTGTAGTAGACCTTGCCATCCGGGTGTATCATGATCCTCCTGTTATCCCGTGTCACGTGATGATATTTGGAACTCTTCACGTTCCAGAAGTAAGTGTCAGGAGTCCAGAAAAGCTTGGCTGGGTCAGCGGCCATCGTAAAAGGTTGGCTGAAGTTGTTCTCAAACTTTGGATCGTACCACCACTGACGCAGGAAGATATCTAGAGTGTATTCCTGTTTGAAGAAAACATACAATCATACTCATAATGATAATGATAATCATCATGATCATGACCATCATAATCTTAATCATAATCATAAACATGACCATAATCATAGTTATAATCATATTCATAATCGTAATAATAATTATCATCATAAACATAATCATAACCACAATTATGATCATAATCATAATCAATCATGATCGTAGATAATACAAGAATAATAAAATATAGATTTATTTGCGGCTACATAGCAGTTTTACATCTGTTAATTAAAAAGAAAAAAATAAATTATTATATAAAAAGTACAATCAATCCAAACTGTAAGCGAAAAGATGATTAAGTATATCGGGATGTCTTTGTTGTTTTATGGAAATTATGGAAAATATTTGACCAATAAAATCACGTTGAAGACTAAAATAACAACAGTGAGACTAGTTTCTTTATAGTTTCAGTAATATAATAGAACTTTATTGCCATAGTTGCAGATAAACTCTGAATTGTTATGCCACTTATGGTTTACATTTGATAAAAACATGAAATATGTTAAATTTATAGATACAAACAAGTTATACATGTAATTGAATATGGTTTTAAGAAATCACCATCTACCTGGGCAAAGGTGGATACGTTTTATCCAAAAATAGCAGTCAATAGTTCATAGCTTTCTGGTCAGACTGATGCTAATATAGTATTTGACAAATAAACGCTTTACACTGCCATATAACAACAACAATAAAATAATTATCAAAAAAAACAAACATATAAATAAATTTTTCGTTTTATGCAATATGACAACAACAATGAAAATATCAGTAATAGTGATAAGCTACAATTTGCATATAGTTCACTTTCCTGCTTTACGTAAGAGGTTCCAATGTTGCTTTATAAATTAACAATTAACTACTGCAAATACTATAGACCTTTTTGTCTCAAAAAATGCTTACAAAAGCTAGATGAAGGAATTTTTGTATAACACTGATTTTAGTTATTGGTTCAAGAAAACATTTGTACATACAAGTTTTTTATACTGTTCTGCTTAATTTGAAAGTTTAGAAAACTTTGAGGAATAACTGTCAAGTTTAAAAGAATTGAAGGGAAACCTGGCTCCATTCAACAAACTGAACAACGAAGTAAGAAAAGATATCCACTATATATAGTAACATATTGACCTACCATGTTCACTTCCTTAATCTCGCCGAATGATATAACCTTAAACTCCACGGAAACCACAACTGGTGGACCCCCCGCGTTGGGCCTCGTTTTGATGTCATAACTTGCCAACACTTTGTTGATGAGAAGAGATAAGTTGTAAGCTTGCGTCATGGAATATTCCTCGCTCGTGCTCTTTAGCCTGGCTGTTTTGCTATAATACAAATATTTGCGCATTATTAGTAGTTCTATAAGCGAATCTTTCCTGTCATTATTTACGTTTTGTGTCATGAGCATACGCACCTCCGAGAAATAATTCTGTTAGATAAGAACTGAATTTAGAACCTAAAAAATGTTCAAACTTACTTATTAAAAAATTGCAGCTTTTTATTTTCAGTTATTGAGAATATATTGTCTCTTAAAAGCATACAAAACTGCTGGGTGGCAATTAACGAACCCTATATTTGCTGTAAAAATTCGAGGCTTAAACATGCGTCACACAAAGTGTATTTCACATATTGGACTGGAATTGTCTGACAAAATTTATATTTCAAAGCTCTGTCATTATTCACAACTGATCATTTAATTGCTCAGTAAAGGCCCATGCAAACGGACGCAACAAGTCACAACATTGTTGCGTGTTGTTGGCCAAAAAGTTGCGTCCCGGCGTTTGTATGGGCCTAAAAGTTTGACCGGTTTCAAACTATACGCAACAAGTACCAACACGTGCCAACATTGTTGTGGTTCCATGCAAACGGACGCAGCATGTTCGGCCCAACAATGTTGCGTGTTGTTGGCCAGCAATGTTGCGTCCGTTTGCATGGCCAGGGGCGTACGTATGCTAATGAGGTAAAACTTGATGTGCACATTGATGCCAGGAAAGATTTCCCCAATAACAGCAGTGCTGTGTGTTTTTTTCGGATTCGTTCGAGATTTCTTTTTGAGATAGCTACGTACAGTGACAGAGGAGGTATTCGTTGATCTTTGGGTGAATTGTGCCGCTCAAACTCAAAAACCCTGACTACATTTTCAACCCGAAAAAGAAATTTCCATATGCTATGTTCAGACCAAACCGAAGAGATTTGTACCCCCTTTAAGAACAGATTTCGAAGCAATTAAAAGAAAACTGCAGGCAAAGTGATTGTCCCCGAAAACCATGTTGATATCGTTTTCCAGACGATTTTCAGATTAATCATGATCGATTGTAACTGTAAAGTATCAGTCGTCTTGTAGCGTGTAATTGTTATAAATTTATTTAAATGTATGTACTGGCGCCGGCCTGTAATTTAGCTTTAAAACAACTACTAAAGGCTTGAAATAAACTATTACTATTATTACTATTATTAAGGCAAAATATATCCTCTATTCAGACCAAATCGGCCCGCAAACCACTCCCTTATAAGGGTGGCACAAACCCGTTTAGTTCGTTATGATCAGTACACCCTGGGTCCCGGGCAAAAGGACGTTCACTTTTTATTCTACTTTCACAGCACTCTAAAGATGAACACTCCTTTCGGTCAGTTTACATGTCATAACTACAAAGAATGCGTGAGCCGCGCCGATGCAAGTTCAAAACCTACTGCGAGGGACAAGTTAATTAAAACTGGCAATCTTATCAGACTTCTCCTGCCAAGGCCCATACACCACAGACATATTCGGGTATTAGATTTTGTCTGTCGGGCCCATACACCACAGATACTTACCACTAATATTATTTTTGATTGTCTAAGTTACAGCAATCTGATTTGCCAATTAATGACGATAAAAGATAAAGATTCTATTAATGATATAGTTTATTTTTATGATTTCCAAGAGTGCATTACAAAATCGAATAAGCACCGCGGGAACCTTATACCTCACTTTGTACGATTTTGATGGCATAAATTAAAAGTGAAAATTTCTTAATTGCATAAGGTTTGTTTCATCAATCAAATAAACTATCTTGATGATATGGAGAAATGTTACAGCATTTCAGTGGCAACGGCCCGGAGTAATATTTCAGCCCCTTTTACTCTCCTATATTTGCTTGACCATATTGTTTTGCTCCAAAATCGATCAAAACAAGCGTTATCTTATTTAGTTTCTGTATGAACAAAGCTTTTTGTAACTGACCACCTATTTTAGAACGTTATCAACCTGATCTAGTTTCAAAACATGAAAGCCGAAGCAAATTAAGCAGCATTGGTCGGGAGTCCTTGTGGAGAAACATGAAAGCTTTTCTTTATCGCTTTCCTTAATATTTCAATACACAATTTAGAATGAGCCACCATGATACCAATAAGTGCCCATTAAATTAAACCTATAATGATAATAAACATTGTCTACGTGTCAAATGCATCTAACAAAGTTAGAGTCCTCTATTAGTTAAAATGGACGTATATCAACATTACTTTTATTTAGAAATATTTTAACTAAATTAATACTGCATATACAATATTGTTAGTTAATGATAATTAAGGTAATACAATATTTTACACTGTAAGATTACTTACAGGACAAACTGCATTAGAGTTTTGCTATACCATGCAAGACTAGATGCTTATACTAAAGTGGCAAGAAATAACGAAAACTTCAAGGGCATTTGAGCCTGAAAATTTTTAAACGAAGTTAAACAAAAACTGGAACATTATTGCACGATGTTTTTTTGCTAAGTACTCAAATGCTTCTGCGATGTTCTCGGATGTCTTATATGTAAGGGCCAAACAAGAAAAAAACTTGTGCATGGTTTGGTTCACGACTGAAAAATAATTTGGTAGATTAATTGACACAACCATTTCATTTTGTTAAAAACTAAAAGGTGTGACCAAAAATTTCAGCTACATTTTATAGGAAAAGCAACAATCTCCAAACTGAGACCTTAAGTTCAACTGTTAGTATAAAAGCATTCTAGGATTTATATTTGTGAGAAAAGTTGAGGTCGCGGGTAGCCGAAATTCCACAAGTTTATCTTCTTTTTATTTTAGCCTAAGCATTTTGTGCTTCTATCACTTGATATACATGAAAGCTCCGAGCTTGCTTCATTTTACTGTCTCACTGTATTATATCGAGGATTATGTTCTCGAATGTTGTCCTTTTTGCAGAAATTTTACAGTACTTGGTGTTTCTTCCAACACTAACATAAAGACAAACATGCAAAATTAAACTTAAAAATGCAAGATTGAGAAAGACAGAGTAGATCATAGTTAAATAGGGTACATAATAACTCTCTTACCCTTCTCCACATCCTTCCGAAGCTTTTCCACGAAAACACCAAAGAAGTATTAATAGCGTCGGCCACATGTCTTCTATTCCCATCTTTTAGTTCCTACAAATCTGACAAAGAAAAACTGATGTTTTATCAAAGCAGCATAAAGTACACTCTCCATAAGTTGCCACTGTGTGGTTAGAATATATGTGCCTGCTGTTCTCAAATCCAAAATTTATTTGGGATTAATTCAGCGTATGGTTAGATAGACATGAAAGCTCCAAACTTGCTTAATTCCACTATCTCGCTATATTATATTGGCTGGATTACCTTCTCGAGAGTTGACTTGTTTGTGGAAGTTTTACAGTACGTGGTGTTTCCAAATCTCATACAAATCGATATCTGGGATCAATTCCTTGTACTAACTAAATGGTCATTGTAAAGGTTCTAAACAACTTCACTGCCTCATTATGTTGAGATTATCTTCTTGAGATTTTCCCATTTTGTGGACATTTTAGAGTATCTGTTGTTTTCAAATCCCATGCAAAGATATCTGGGATTAATTTCTTGCACTAACTAAATGGTCATTGCGAAGGCTCTAAATTAAACTTGCTTAATTTCGCTGTCTCATTATGTTGAGGATTATCTTCTCGAGATTTTCCCCTTTTGTGGAAATTCTACAGTACCTGTTGTTTTCAAATCCCATGCAAAGATGCCTGGGATTAATTCCTTGTACTAGCTAGATGGTCTTATGAAAACTCTAAACTTGCTTAATTTCACTGTCTTATTAGATTGAGGATTGTCTTGAGATTTCTTCCGTTTGTGGAAAACTGTAGAAATTACTCATGCGTTACGTTTGAATGGGTGCCGAGCAGTTAAAAAAATAGTACGGATTTAAAAATGTGATAATGTAATCATGCAATTCTTGTATCCAGTTGTAGATGTGAGAATCCGAATCCCGGTCACAGTTAGCAAACTGGACCAACTGAGAAAATCTAGTTTTCTACATGTGTTGAAGCCTGTTCCAACAGATGTTTTGTCTGCCAGATCAGTCGCCTTCTCTTGCCGTTGGTATTCAATTTAGTAACCAAAACAATTTAGTAACCCAAACAATCAACGAGGCTGAAAACGTCGAAAATACAGTAAAGAATCTAGAAACAACTAAACTTTACGGGAAAAAAGAAGTACCTAAAGAACTTCACATTTTTAGGCTGTGAATTTTGCTCTCGAGAGTCTGTCATCAACATCGCTTCGTATATATATATGGCTTCTCCTTAGGACGTTCGAACTGCCATCAAATACACGTACCACTCATTTGAATCTGCACAGCACGATAGGAAAAATATGTCTACCACAAACATTCCTGAAACATTCATCTAGATAAGGCATTATTTAGAACAATGTTTTAGAGTAAGGCCAGTTCCTTACAAAGGATCTCCCAGCCGACTCATTTTTTATCTAAGTTTTTCACTTCTTTATTCCACGACAATTCCAATTGGGGTTTGAACACAGTACGTAGCGGGGATGCAATGAATATGTATAGGATCCAACTGAGATCGGAACACGATCTCCGAAATTTTAGTTATCAACATTCTTGTCAACATAATATTTTTTACAAAGTCCAAACTGTAAAATATTTTTGTAAGTTTCAGCGCAACTGATTTACAAAGATAACTATCCTCGTAGAACAATGCTCTGGTGATGTTTTTTTTTATTTATTTACAGTATTACGTCTTACTTCCATTTCCTTTTCTTTTCTTTTATTTATGACTGAAATAGTTGCTTCAAAAGTATCATTTTTGACGCTAGATTTTGTGGTTGGCCAGTTCTTCGGCTTTATCAGCCATGAGGCAGTATTTCTATCAATATTTTTAGACGCGAAAGGCATCACTATTGAGTAAGTTTGTTGTCTGTGTGCCAAACATATCGAGCAAAACTTCCACACTAGTTGTTTAGTTGCTGCCGCGCAACCATACTAGCCCAAACATATTTCTAGTCGACAAATCAAATAAAAAACAACTCAGAATTAGACCTCACCTTCATCAAAAATCTGTTTGTAAGTAAATGATGCAGCAGAAAGCTTGTAAAAATTGAACACTATCTTAAAGAGACTTGACGGTTGCTTTTTTAATATCGAAACTAACCGTCAAAACAAATTGAACCACGAGTCTACGTTTTCGTGACATTCGCTTGTAAACAAGAAACTTACTTTTGTCCTTTAAGGGTTTTATCCATAGCAAGTCACAGCTTTAATTAAAATGCTTGCATATTTTAAGTAAGTCTTGGTCAGTACGACATGCTTTGATTATCATAATGCTATTGCTTTTTGTTTCAGAAACAAAACTGAAAGGCTTTGTTATTGTTTTCTCTGTGATGGAAGTTTTGTTTCTTAAATTATTGCTAATTTTTGTTAGTGGTTAGCGACCAGTTTATTCTGTCTTAATTGAGAATGATATCTAGCTTCGAAGTTATTAAAAGCTCTTTAGACGTTTTCACTTAACTTTTGTGACGGTTGAAGAATTATACATGCGTTTATCCAGAAAATGAAATTTTCGCATCAGACGAAAGTTTCGTCCGAGACGCAAATTTCATGCAGGTAAGTGCGGAACTTAGCTTCGGAAGACAACCATGAGAAAATGTATTTATTTGTGACGAAAACTAGCTTCGTCTCAATGATACATTGAGCAGTACAGGTGAAGACACGAAAACTTTTGGTAACGTCTCAAAGAAACCAAGCCATTATATATATTTTGGCTATTTTTATCAAACTAGTTATTGAAAATTAATGTTGTGGTGCACAGTCCATTCTCGTCTTATTTACCAAGTAAACAAAAGATTCGTCATACCGTTTTGCCATCATGTGCTTGTATGCAGTTGATCACAGATCAGTGGAAACTCCTTTTTGTTATTTCACCCAAAGCAGGAGTGCTGAATAAGCATAATTTGATAAGTCAATTCAAGATCATGGGAACGATCGGTATTATGTGCCTACAGCACATTCAAACCTCAATCTGAAAATTTCACATTCATTCCTTATACACTGTGCTCATATTGCTGGTGTCTCAGTGTTCCAATACAATCTTCCAAAAACTTGCCCAATCACACAAGGAAAAACCCAGCACGGTGCAGCAAAGTTTTGTGACTCAGTAATGGTTTCCAACACAGTCTTGTTTTCATCAACGAAACTAGGAGTTGCAGTGATTACATCATTATAGTATATGCGCAATTACTCCGATGATTAAAACGCGAAAAACAAAATAGCACAATCGGAGATTTCAAAACTTCCGTTCATTGTCTACCTTGCAGGATGCGCCAGGAGATTACATGAAGTTTCTCCAAATCCTAGACTGAGCAAAACTAGGTTCCCAAACTACTTGTGGACATTACACAAAGTTTGTCTCTTGGCTGCACCAAGGAATTGCTACACAGACATACGCCAGTCCAATTAGGATAACAAGTCGATCCATATTTTTGCAAGTGGTATTCGCATCTCGAGTGTCTTGCTGTGTCTGTATTTTTATTAAAGAATTTCGATTTCTATCCATGCCTAAGTTTACTCTGTCACAGTTTTACAAATTTTCTTTTGCTCTCTTTTCTAATTGCATTGCTTTGTATTAAAAATGAACTTAAGATAAGTTTGTGGATCCTTCGACAAATACACAACAAACTTCAAGAAATAGATTTGTGATCAAAATCTTTTCTTATTTTAAGATAACAATCAACGGTTTCTGTCACAAAAACTCAAAGAATTAGCTTGAGGCTCGGAAATATTTTTCTTCGAATTAAACTTTACATTCAAAATTCAAAACTTTTGTACTCACCGACAAAGGCAATACTTGTTGTCCATGAAAACTTTTCCACAAATTCAAACAAGTCATCTGTACCTCAGTCCGGCAAGGAAGGCATCAACACATATGCTTGATTGTCAAGAATATTAATTTTTAACCACAACAGTAAGATCTTGCTTGAAATAAGAGTAACATGGAAGAATAAAATAAGATATATAGTTTATTCTGCGCGACCAATGGAGGCAGTTGTCCTCACTTGATGGCAGCAATTTAACAGCCATCAAGCGACCGTTTTCGGTATCCAATTATATTCTCTGAATTTCAGCTGTTTTGTTACAAACATTTTTTGAATAATAAATTATTGAACAACTTCAGCAGATAAAATAAGCATTGGGGAAAATATAGAATTAGACTTTGAATTATCTTTATTGACAAATTGGTTGAGTATACAAAGCGGAAACGGTCCAATCACATCAAATACGAAACCATTTGATACAATTGGGGTTTTGAAAGCGATGCAAAATTTAAGAGCCATTGTATATTCTCCCTAAGCGGTACTTTGTCCATTAAAGTTGCTCTAGAATGACTTCGTGATTTCAATGGTTGGAGGCACGTCCGTGCATACATTCTTTTTCTTATAAGAGCCTCTTTATAATAACGTGAGGCTGAAAAATTCCCAAAATGTTGGAACATGCTGTGAACATACCCGAGGGCTGAGAAAAGGCGAAGAACTCAGTTTATTTTGGAGACTGCACAAAATTATGGAAATAGTTTGTTTCTCGGCTAGTGTTTATTAGTGCAACACCGCCTTTAGTTTGAAAAGGAAAATAAGCAATGCACACCCAACACTATAATAATTAAGTTTAAGAACATTTTGAGAACATTTGAGGCTGAAATCCTCAAAATATTTAAGAACATTCAGCCTCAGCCCAAAAATTAGACGTTCTTATAAAAAGAAGGTGTACTGTTTCAATAACAAATCAATGACAACTTTTTTCAAATCGTTTGAATCTTACGGATTTAAAAATGCAAACGTCTCCTTTTGCTCAGACTTAAATTAAAGAGCGCTTCTGCATCACAGTTAAATTGTAAAGATATTCGTTCGAAAAACATAAGTTTACAATCAAAGCTATTCAGTATCTTTACATAAAATATCTGTCCTAATTTGTTTATTCTCTTGAGCAACATTAAAATAGGTTAATCTAAAACTAGAGATTCCACTTTTTCCGGCTTATCAATTAACCTTTACCCATAATTGCAAATGTTGTCAATGCGGAGCAAAGCACTGAAAGGCATGATTTTTGCATGAAACTCAAAATATAACAATTTCAAATACCACAAAGGAATTTTTTAATCGTGTTTATAACTTGAAAACAGTAGGAGCAACTCCTACCTGTTAGAATATTTACTTTTTAATCAGTTTTCTAACAAGTGTTTACAAAGCGCATGAAAGTTGTGAATGTCTTATAAAAATTAGCTGAAACAGTTCGTCCAATAGGCACAAGACTGCTGCTTTAGTTCTAAGATCCGAAACACATTTAATCAATTTCAATGAAGACAAAATCATTTAAAAAATAGCATGGCTCTACTAAGATAAAAAGCTTAGCGCTTTTCCATCCAATTTAACTGATCTCCGCTGGATCATCTTGACAAGATTTCTGATTGTTCTTTTGGATCTAAAACTTACTAATCTGTATAGCAATGGAATGTACATAGCTCATTCCAGCAGAGAAATGGTTTTCTCGGTTCTGTGGATACCAACTACCATGTTTAGAAAAAGTGTACACTCTTTCTTTATATAAAAACCTTTTCAAATTGACAACATTTACTGAATAGCATGCTAAGAACATGATAATGTTGGGGATAAGGAGACAAAAAGAAAAAACGCGCCTTTTTTATAAGAACCAGTAAATTTTTGCCTAGGCTCGTTGTTCTTGAGATTTTGCACAACTTGAGCCTCAATTGCTCTTAAATTGTTCTTGTTCAGTTATAAATTTAATTCTATTTCTACAGCATAGGTTTATTATTGCCGTATATACACTTCGGCAGTGCACACTAAATCTGAGAATGTAATTTTACCTATGAAATCATGGTAAAATGAATGCAGCTAGATTGTGAGTTTGGAC
>JAOBRH010358883.1:0-11415 GCA_027575125.1 Umimayanthus parasiticus | reverse complement strand
CTTTTTCTCAGTAACTATAATTTTCAACCCAGTCCCTCTCCCCCACCGTGGGCCCTGCTGGAGCTGAAATGGTTTCACTTCTGTATTTGAACATGGCTTGCATTGATTTAAAGAAATACTACTGACAGATGTAGTACATTGTGATTTTGAAAAAAAAAATTTATAATCTTATGGAATAACATCTCCTCACTCCAACCAATCTCTCATTCATCACAAGATCCAATGACATCTTTCACTAACGCCACTTAAGGGTAACACACCACTCCACTAGAAATCAGACACAGGTGATTTTACTGAACATAGCTTTGTCTCTATGCATGATTCACAATAATGAAATGCTATATCTCCAAGCTCTATCTGCAGACATTCCTTTTCTTCCAGAACTTGAATCAATTTGCCCCTAGGCAACAACACATAAATCAAAACTAATTGCTACAAATTTTCTGTGAACATGAAAACAACTAGTCCTACTAGCAATGTGTAGATATCGCAGGATTGTGCTCCCTGGTCAGATATATCCCACACAACAAGTACAATATGTAAACTGATCGCATGAGGAAAAAAGAAATGCTTTTAAATAGTTGTCAAGTCCCAGACAGCAAATATCATCATGCAATCTCAAGCAATACTGTTTTTGTTTCTTCTGAAGTGGAATACGTCATTGATATTTATAGAATTAAGCTCTTGTTTGTATACAAGACTTGTTAATTGTCTGAAATCTATCAGAAATGGAGATATTCCAAGCATGTGGTGCATTTGTTACAAGAGATCTTTGGCCTTGACCCCTTGACCTCCCTTCAAATCCAGCTCATTAGCCAGTGTATCTATTTGTATTATCAGACGAGCTTATTTCCGGAACTGAATTTGGAGAAAGATCTGGAAAAACTGAAAATAGATAACAAGAGACTTGAAAAAACATACACAACTTTCCTGGAGCTCTTATCAGTGCAATGGTAAATGTTCTCCAAAAGATCTCTTGCATTTCTTCAATAGCCAACTAGTTTTTTACCTTTTTCAAAATTCAGCTCACAGACAGGTCCAGACTAATAGTAATACTAGGCTCTGACGTGGGTCTTGTTTTGACCAAGACTGCGTAGGCTGAGCATTAGTCTGAGCAATCCAAACACATTGAGGTTCATTGTTTCATCCACTAGTTAATGTTAAGTAAATGAATGTGTTGAAGGCTTTAAACCACTCAGAATATTTAAACTATTCGTCTTAATCCAAAAACTGTTCAGTTGTATAAGGTCATGTGCGATTTGTTCTGCAATTTCCAAGAACTCTAAATAGTAAGCTATCAGGCATTTTCCTTGAATGTAAATGATTAGTTCTTGTATATCAGCCCTTGATATTTACGTTTTGTTCCCAAAAAAACTAAAGGAATAAAAATATTGTTAAACTACACAAAAAGTGGTTTAAGTGGCTTTGCAAGTGTTTATGGCTGCGTAAAACAAAACATATTCCATCCCTCATGTTGCAACTGTTCTATCAGTTTATCTTTATGAAAAAGATTTAACTCTCCAGATTGTTTATATTTATGAAAAGATTACTCTCCAAATATGATATTCTGTCTTGGTGTTCCTTCACCCATCACTGCTTCTGCCTCGTACCCTTTGCAGTGTCTTCCAATATTTTGGTTCCCGCCAGCCATATGCTCATCCAGTGTATCATGTTACCTGAACTTTATTCCCCCTCTGTCAAAAAACTAAAAATTTGCCAATACATAGCCACCGCACTCCAGCAACACTAGCATCTACCTTATGCGGGGACAAAGCCAAATATTTAATATCTGCCACAGCTGTGTTGGCCTTATCCAGTTTTGTCTCGACCAAGTTGAAGGTCACAATATATCTCGGAGATCCGTGACTTGAAGAGGTATTTGTTTGAAAATGTCAGCAAACAAGTTTTCCATTGCCCAATAGCAAGCCCTCTCAAAAAAATTACAACTTTGGCACTTGCCAGCCAAAACAAGGCCGCCCTCCTGACTGAAACAATCTGTTTGCACAGTTTAGTGAAGTCAACTCTCACTAAAATACCTTAATTACAAATATATATGAACATCAATACACTCAATGTTCTACAGACACATATAATTAGATATACACACATACAATCACACACTTGTTCACACCAACAATGATCCCCTTTACATTCAAAAACAAATACATGTTTGCAGCTCGAGTTATTTGCATACATATGGTATTGTGGAACAACCTACAGATATGACATTTGCACCAACAAACACTTCACTCAGTTTCTTAAAATACAACTCCATTTTATTGGAAAATTATTCATCTTGGTTTCAAATTCAATATATTAGCCACTGCACAAAACTCAGTCCTTTTCCATAATGTACACATAATGCAACAGGCATAAATCCATTTCAAAGCTTGTTTCAAGAGAACAGTCAGTAGACAACAGTTGCCTGGCATCTCTGAAGAAAAGTCGAGAATTAAGTTACAATAAGAGCAAGGTCAAAGAGTGTGAGAAGCATGAGTTTAAACAATGTGACAGCTTCAATGGGAATATTCTGTTTGCATATATGCTTTCAGTAAATTTGCAAATGATTCATTCTTCAATACAGTCCCACATATATATTAACTACAATAAAACTAGTAGGCAAAGTTCCCCGCAACAATAACACATAAATTTGTGAATGCAGTTGACTACAGTTAACGTTCAGAAAACATTCAAGGATCACAATTAGATGAACCAACAATCACAGCTGAAACAGAATTATGTGATCATCAAGTGGATAATAAGAGAAACCACAAAGAAAGAGAGAACAACACACACATAATATTTTTTCTCAAGACTTTACACCCAAATTGACTGTGTCCAAGTGTCCAAAATTATTTAGAAAAAGAGAAAAAAATTGTTATTGTTGCAGGGAACAACGAATTGGAACAAACCTAAGAAACAAGAAAACTAGAATTTGCATGATTATATCTATCACATCAATGCACAAGTGAGTGCATGTTTCAATTATTTTAACAAGACAACAAAACTACACAAATTCAATGCTTTGAAAACTTTGAAGTTAAAAAATTTCTGCTTTGCAGTTACTTGCATTGTATGCACTGAAGATGAGATCTGTGAGTTCTCCGTGTCTTCCACTTACTAATTATTATTTAATCCCTGTAACAGTTTCTCATTTAGGTGATCAATACAACTAACAGTTCAGAATCATTATGGATCCTGCAGAATTAAGCTACATAAATGCAGTTCTTGATTGTGAATCAAGTATTAAAAAAATTACTCAGTCACTGAGCAATCACAGATTGTCATTAACTTTCAGCTGAATAACGTTAACTACTATTTTCTACAACCAAATCAAGCAAGTTTTAAAACAACAAAACTACACTAATACTTGAATGAAAAATACAAGTAATAAGTGCTGTCGATTTTGTACCGGTAGAAAAATAACAGTTTTAATACAGATCGGCTAAACAAAACATTGACGAATTCATTCAGTTCCATTCAATTTCTCTCTGCAGTACAAAATCGACAGCTACGTTAAAAGTTGCGACGAAATGAAGAAATAATGTTTCATAATGTTAAAATTTAGGGGTTTTTTATCTTTTGCTGTTTTCAGAGCAAAGAAAACTCGCGCAACATTGAGCGCGTTCAAAATTGACAACAAAAATGCGTAGCTAACATTATTGTTCATTTCTGGATTACTTTGTCTTGAAAAATAAAAGTAAACTCGTTCAAAAACAAACATATGCATCGATTTTATCTGGCAAAGAACGTTTTTAAGTTAAATATACACATTCTACTTTGCTCAGGATACATGAATTGATGAAAAAAAGCTAATCTGAAGCCAAGCTACACAGAGCTGAGCCACATTTGGTTGAAAACGCTACAGTTAAAGTCTTCACCTTCTGCTGTAGTACATTTTGCAACGACCCCAAACAAGCGTTGCGGCTAAATGCTTATGAAAGTCAAATTTATTTAAGTTTGAAAATAAAGCGAAGGACGATCAAGGCAGCTGAATGTAACTAAAGTAAAGCCAAGAGATACTTTGATTTCAACTCCTTGGTTGCTAAACATCATATAACTTATCAGTAGAAGTAGAAGTACTAATTGCTCCTTTGGAAGAGTATGTTTGCTACAGAAAATCAATGATCATTATGTTATGATAATATTTCGAAAATAAACAATACTATGGTAAAAAGAATTCTACAATTCTCCAAGGCCCACTCGAAAATGTCTATTCATAACTTCGCATCTATTTCTCAACAAACATTCAAGCGGCGCTTTTGAGCCATTCTGAATCAGATTGCTTTATAAAATTCAATTAAATAATCTTTCGCTTTGGCCGAGTTTATTCAGTATTTATTTCTGCGGACATCAGGTGAATAAATTCTTTCCTTTTTGCAATAGTTTAAATAATCACAGAGAAGTATTAGATTAAATAAATTACACGTTACTTCGTCGTTGAACATTCAACAGCGTTCCAAGTTTGTGGACCTCTTGAATTCTCAAAACAACCCACGGAGATGATAAAACAGATCCAGCTTTCTCAAAATTTACCATTTCTTTTGTAAGTTTTGCCCATTTTACTTTTAGACAAGCAGTACTGAATTGAGCAAAATCTACATTGACGGAAAAATATTGGCCTTGGGGCGGTCAAATTGATACAATATATGAATAATTTCACGTTGATGAAGCGTGCAAAAGTTTGCACAACTAAATTCAACACAAAATTTATACAATAGCTAAATTCTTTAAAATTGCAACGAATACGCATGGTTTAAAAAAAAATCGAATAACTATGATGAGGTGACTAAAAATATATGCAAACTACGTTCACAAACGTAGCCAAAAATACGAAGTGATCAACAGCCCCAAACAGGATTATTAGCTTCCAGTAACCATGTCAGTTCTAAACATGAGCAATTTTGCCACTCAAGCCCAAGGAAACTCTAAACATGAAACAATAAAATCATATTGAATCAAGTAACCTATTTGAGCATTTCAGCAGTAAGGCGCGTGATTTAAAATGTTACCTAAACTTGAAACTGACTGTTAACTATCGATGTCAAAACACTTGGATTCTGTTATTGCCAAAATCAACAGCTAAGATCAGACCTTCTGGAGTGGAGCATATTCCTGAAGGCCTGTCAAGTTGTCCTACACCAACTCCATAAGTGCCAAACTTGCAGAGAAAGTTTCCATTTGGTTGGAAAATCTGAATGCGGTGGTTTCGAGAATCGGCCACGATGATGTTTCCTTCCTGGTCGATAGCAACTCCTTGTGGGCGAAGAAACTGGGTATTGCCGCTTCCCTCGGTGCCCAGAAATCGTGCATACTGGAAATCAGAGCTGATCACAAGCAAACGATGGTTGTTGAAGTCTGTAACAACCATATGTCCTTCGTGATTGAATGCAACGCCCCTTGGAGAATCAAAATGCTTCCAAAGTGCACCCTCGAATCCGTACTTGTTGATGAATTGCCCATCATGGGTAAACAATTGCACTCTGTGGTTACGGGTGTCCGAAACCAGAATCTTACCCTCGCCGTTCACCGCTACGTCCCATGGATAGCTGAACTGACCGTTTTTGCTCCCCTTTTCGCCAAATTTCAGGATGAACGTACCATCCGGCTTGAAGATCTGCACACGGTGGTTGTCTTTGTCAGCCACGATAATTCGTCCTTCACTGTCACAAGCTACCCCCGCCGGCCGATCAAACTGACCATTCCGTGAACCGGCAGATCCGAACTTATGAAGGAAGTCTCCGTGGCTATTAAAGACTTGGATTCGGTTGTTACTCCGATCAGCAACGATAATGTTGCCATCCTTGTCGCAGCTAACTCCCCATGGTCTACAAAGTTGGCCATCAGCTTCGCCCTCCGAGCCGAAAGCTAGAACTGGCTTGATGCCAGCATAGTTCCGCCCTTTCTTGACAACAACTCGAAAGGGGGAGTCCTGAATATGTTGTCCTCGCAGTGTCACTGAAACTACATGATCTCCCTCAAGTTGAGGTCTGTAAGATACAGTATAAGTACCATTCTGGCGATCGGAAACATCGCCGCGAGTATAAATCCCGTCGGGTCCCAAAATCACCACTCGCATGGGGTCTCCTCCGACACACCGGTTTTCACCCTGGTGGTCCTTCGTTTGAACAACAAACATTGCAGTCTTGCCGCGAACTCCCCTCCGCAGTCCTTCCCCGGTCGCTACAGAAAAGGGAGGGAATGCACCGCTACTAATAATTCCTAAAGAACTGATGGCAGTTTGCAAAGCAAGATCGGGAGGTGTGAATAAAATGGCGTCGTCCTCGTGTAACTGCATTAACCCACGCTTCGATCTCAAGTCGTTCAGAGTTTCAGTCATTCGGCTTTTAACAGCCTTTAATTCTGGTTCCAATCCCAGCTCCAAAGTTCTATCTGAGCTCTCCCTTAAAGTAACTAACTTAGCCAATGACGTCTTTAGCTCTTCTATTTGTAAATGTAATGATTTACCTTTGACTTGACGGATCTTCTCAACTCTTCGCAGCAACTCGCGCTCTCTCTCCTGTAATGCTTTCATGTGCCTCTGAATCGTATTTCGTACTTCATTACTGACAACTTGAGATCTGTATTCCACCTGATCAGACATTAACTGGGCAGAATTGATGGCTTCTTCGATTTTACCAGCTTCCACTTGCGCATCGGAGGTAAGTTTAACAACTGCACTTCTCGTGTTTTCAACCGCATCTTTCAAATACATAAAGCTGTGTCCTCCGTGCTCGTTGAATGCACACTTACGGCACACCGGTTGAAAACAAGTGTCACAGTAAAGTCGAAGAAATTCATTTTCGTGTAAGTCACAGTGATCCAAATCATCAGTTTGAGTTTTCTCCGCTGAAAGTAAACTCGTAGTAACTGCCGGGGATGAAATGGTTGACGTAATTGGGCTAACTGGACTGGTTGAAATAACTGACAGCGGCGATTGCGAGAGTACTCCTTGATCTCCCCGCATAAAACCGGCTTCTTCCATTAACGACACGATTCTGTGGTCCTTTGTAAGCCGAACGCGTTGGTGAGCACGTACACAACTGTCGCACAGAAATTCGTTGCAGTCCTTGCAGTGAGAAGTCACCATTGAACCTTCACGGCAGTTACTACACTCTCTTATCATTGTCATAGCGCGAATCAAACTACTGCTCTGACCAAAGTTTCCCGCGACTGGCACAAGTACATCAAAGATGCTGTTTGCACTTGGAATGTTCGAGGGCAACCCTTCGACTCCATCTTCCGATAACGGCACAGCCATTCGACAAGTTGGACAGCTCAACCGTCCGTGCTCGACAGCTTCCGTTAAACATCTCGTACAGAAAGTGTGTAAACAGGGCAAAACTCTAAGGTTTTCATAGTCACTGCGACACAACGAACAGAAATTATGTTTTCTCGGCTGAACCAAGCTCTCTGCCATAACGTTGCCCACCAAACGCATTGAATCTGATTTACTCTGGCGAAAACCGGGAATTTACAACAAGGTCAATGATCACAAACTAGCGGAATCCATTGATCACACAGCACATGTGCGACATTTGCAATCTCTGCCGTCATGTTCTCTCGGTTGTCTCTTTGAACTTGTCACAGTTTGTTCTGTGTTACAACAGCCAATCAGAAGGCTTGTTAGATCCCAAAGGTGTGGTTGAATATTCACTCACGTGGTCATTTATTTTGAAACCTGAGTTTGCTGTCAATCAGACCAAGAATTAATCTGGTCATTGACCAATGAACGGCTCTGTGCACGCAGTTTACAGGTTGTAAATTACCAGATCCGATTGTTGTTACACAGATCAACTACATGTTCACTAGATCTTTATCTCTTTTTTAATTTTTCACCTTCTGCAGTTTGTGCTGTCTGGTTCTTTGCAACGAAACATTGTCATCGAACTTGTAAACAATTTTAGGTTGTATATTTTTTGTCTTATCTGGAACATGAGCTTTATAACGAAGAAAACTCATTTACTTGTGTCAATGTTTTGTAACTGTCAAATGCTAAAAGAACATAACATAAATAGAATCACTAATTGAATAGGCGCATGGCCAATGATGCGTGGCAGAATATTCTCATCAGCCAGCCAAAGGAAAAGTGCTTGTGTTTGTATCTTTTGTAAATCACAACAAAAAGTTTTTTGGAATATGTTTATCCTTTCTCCGGGGTTTTTGTAAGATTTTCGCAAGATAACAGCTCTTTCAATTTGCTTCATGTTCTTAAAAGTGTCAATAAAAAGCATTTTATGCGAGTTGCATAATATCAAGCAACCCTTTTTTGTCAATTTCACATCTTGAAATGTCTTCTTAAATTCCGAATTCGTTTAGAAATTCACATGACTGTGTCAGCTTTTGAACAGCTCAAAATTCTTGCAAGGATCAGATCTGTTGCTTGTAGAATTGTTTATCGAACACCTTTTCTATCGAATTTTAGTATCTATTTTTTGTTTTCATCTTAAGTTGAAGACCACGCCGGTTCGACGTGACAACACTCAGAAACGTTCTGTTTGGTTTTGCTAGCTTTCAATTACGGTTTGTTAGAACCTGGAAGGTGGCCAATAAGAATCGTTTAAGAACAATGCATCTAATGGCATTGTTCTCAGCGTGTTGTTGGGTGATGCCTTTTGCAGAACGATCAACATGGTCAATGTCAAACACACAACAATGGAATTGTTTTTCGCAATCAGTTGACCGGAGTGACCTATCTCACACGAAGCTCTTGCTTCATCTCAAAAATATAATGCTCCAAAACTGATTATACGCCAAGTTGCACGCATTTCTGGTACTTCTCACTCATTTCTGAAACATAGCAGAATAACATTGCTAGTTTCATGCTAGGTCGGTTGCCATCGACAGCGAAAGACACAAACGTGCATTTTTCCCGCGTTTTGCCGACGCTCACCGGTGGGCGATATGGTGAGAGGCGGGAAAAAGAGGAAATGCGATGACCCCGTGTTGGGTTGCATGTGACCTTCGGGGATCTGCCAGTTTTGCTGATAACCTCCCCATCCGAGCCATCAACACCTTTTTCTTCTACGGAAGTGCTTAAGGCAAAACCAAAAATATAATAAAACCTCGTCATGGTTTGTTTTGGTCTTTAATATCTTTCATATCATGAAAAAATACACCGGCCGAGCAGAGTTTAAGACCAAAGCAGCTTTTCTTTGACGTGACAAAGTGGCAAAGTGCACACTGCCTCCAGCTGCAGTTTATAAACTGACTAACTTGGTGAGCTAAAACGTCAAATCCGACTTGGAGGGAATCAAGGGCTACTAAATCTTCATCAACACAGCATTCTTCGTGATACCGTTTGATTTGATATTTTGTAAACATGCTTAAATAACTACCCCCATAGCCGTAATATCGAAATAGTAGACTTGTTTTTATAAAGAAAAATGCTTTTTATAAATACACACGAGCCATTCTTCGGCACATGGTCAATTGAACCTGTTTATTTATTGACTCACTCCCCCCGGCCCGCCCATTGCGGAGTCGTGGCGGGTGGTTGTGCGAAAAAGGTGGCGCGAGATCTCATCAGATAACCTAATTAACCTGTAATTAACCAAGTGCTGGTGTGTTATTTCAATATATTGTATACCACTGAGAAACTGAACAAAGATGGAAACCTACCATTTTTTGGTCTTTATTAGAAGCTGCAATCAAAATTTATGAGAATGGCAAGATGAAGAATATTTTTAAAAGATGAAGAATGTTTTTAAAAGTAACGAGCGGCAAGTTAAAGTGCGATAAGTTTCGTGTGGAAACCACAGTTTTACACAGTTCGTCTTCTTTGGTTTCAGCTTCCTTCGCAGGTGTGTGCCATATAAAGTATAAATGTTATTCCAAAACGAAACAGCAGCACTGCAAGGTAATCTAAACACAACAGTGATACACTTTTTTTTATATATAAGAATGTCGACAACGTCTAATTTTTGGGCTGAGGCTAAATGTTCTTTAAAAATATTTTGAAGATTTTAGCCTCAAATGTTCTGAAAATATTACTTTAAAAACAAAATCGTTAGTTGAACATTTGATATTTTCCAGACGCACAAACAAACCGGAAGCATAAATTCGGTAGTATTCAAGACTTCTCCATTCCCTTTCTCGTTACTGGACTGATTGAACCTCCAAAGTGTTCTAAAGTTGTGAAGTACACGAAAGGGCAAAGAACGAAATAAAAGAAACCAACATTTTCAACATTTTACACCGTTAAATACTATTAACAGAACTGACTCTTTTTTAATAAATTATTCTCCTTTAGTCTTCTCTCTTTCTCAGCGCGGAGGCAGGTTTTATATGGAGGCCAGTACAAACGGACATGGAGAAAAATGAAAGCCCTGCAGAGAACGAAGTTCAGACTCTTCACACTAGTTGTTGCTCAGTTATTTAGCATTATTTATACAAACCATTGCCATGGCTGATTTTCCGAATTTTGTGGGCTGAAAATATGCGGAACTATTTCAGGTTTCATGACGCTTGTTGAAGAAGTGCGGGGCATGGGGTGGAGGGAAATATTGAGGCATAACAACCATTGTTTTAAAATGTTTGGAAATATCATCGACAATGCGTTGGCCTCATGTTGTTGTCTCTAATTTTTAAAATTACAAAACTTAAGAAAAAAATTCAAGTGTTATCATTCATTTTACATTAGACTTGCCACAGGTCGACTCACTAATATTTTTGGCACGATATATAGGCTCGATAAAAAATCGAAAAGGGCAAAAACCCCAGAAATAAACCGAATGAACCGAGCGCGACCAGAAGAAATCGTGCGAAGGACTTTTCGAAAGCCTAATTTTACATGTATGAGAGCTTTCCTGATATAAAGTCACAATAGATGTGTTTAATCGTGGAGTTGTAAGACCTGTGTTTCTTTTGGCACTATTATAACTGCATTTTTATCGTGATTCGCGGCTATTCAGAATTTGAAACACTCGTGGCACTGACATAATTTGAGTTTGGCATTTTGCAGTAATACTACGAAGCAATCTGTTGTACACTGAAGCAGACAGTTCCAGCTTAGATAGACTGCAAGCAGTCTCATAATTTTCCTCAGAATTGATGAAGAAAACATAAACAGTGTAAGAAAAGTGAAGAAACTGCTCATAGAGTATAAAGCTTTGACGATAAACTTAACCAGGCCCTACTTTGAGATAGGGGAGGGCGTGGAGGGGGGAACTGATTGGAGAGGGGGGCTGAAGAGACCTTTTCTCAGCAGCTCTTTGTAATTGTGGAAATATTAGGGGGTGGATAATGCAGCGTTCATACCAAACACTAAACATGAATATAGGGTTATACTAAAATGGTTCGGCTTAAAAATGTTGCTACTGTAACGTGTTGATAGGATTTTACGGGTTCTAAACGATAAATTAACAAATGTGGCTTAAGTCCCACGACCCCCCTCCCCTCCCCCAATCCCAACCC
>JAOBRH010357772.1:0-11419 GCA_027575125.1 Umimayanthus parasiticus | reverse complement strand
AATATTATTTTTATATTACTATTATTATTATTATCATCCACTGACCACGGCATTTACCCGAAATATAAAAATATTCTAAAGTGAGGAGTAAACAATCTAAAATGCGGTTATTCTTAGATTCTTGCGTTTATTCATCCACTGTGAAAAGTCCATCCGTAACTTTTTGGTCAGAAAAAGTAAAACAGTTGCACACTCTGTACTTTTGCTTTAAAGTCTGGATTTCGAGATGTTATCTACCGTTTGTTTCTTGCTGCTTGGTAGCATGCGCAGCCGGTATTCCCGGCAACTTGTTTTGTACCTGTGTACGGTGCCAAAAGATAAAGAAAAGGACCAAACATGCCTCCCACATGCTGCGGGATGACTGAAACATTTAATCGAGACGAGACAGAAGAGGAAGGCAAGAACGCATGGACAAGAACAACAAGAAAGAACTCAGTGGAGAAGACGGCGTGAACGAGAAGTTGACACACAAAGATAACAGCACCAGAAAATAAGCTTTTGTTTTACCTCCATTGCCAGTTGATGCCACTTGACGAAGAAGTCATAAGCTTTCTCGTAATCACGGTTGTCCTCGTACAAGATGCCGGTGTTGAGGTAGAGCCGCAGCATCAGCATGTGCTTCTCTCCATACGTCTTACGACACAGCTCGTAAGCTCTTAGCAGCATCTACAGGAACAAGGCGATGGTTAATAGTCCAGGGCGTGGCCACGGGATACGCATGCCCCAGAACCCCTCCCCTCAGACCTATTTAATTTGCAATAATAATAGTAATTAATAATAATAATAATAATAATAATAATAATAATAATAATATTTAATGCTTATATTGATAATTTCTTTAAAAGACATAAAATATTCAATGCGCATTACAATTTTTACAGAAATATAGAATATGGATACTAAAATATATCAAGAGAACATGAGGGAACAGAGAGGGACGCTGAGGGCGTTAGCCAGAATATGTCGATGCCACTTAAGTTATTTTTAGTTTCCGGAAGTCTGTTTTCCGAGAAGTCCCCTCAGATTACAACCTCGATCTGAGGTTTTTAGTGAAAAAGCAAATTACAATGGCGGATTTGTCGTGAGGACACATAAGCATTTTTCGTTGGGACACAAGAGGTCTCTATTTTTCGTGGGTATACAAGAGGTATCTGCTCGCAGGGTACGCAAAGAACTATTAAATCATAATTTGTATTTGTTTGCGTGACCACTCAGAGTTGACTATGGTTGGCCGTTTGTAAATGATGCAAAATTCAAGAAATACATATATTCACATTCAACAAAATATATTTGCACTTTATATAAGGCATTACTGTACATCCAGCAACTGTATATTTATGCAGCTTCAAGGAATTGTATTTATTCAACTTCAACGAAATGATATACGTGTTAACTGTCAAGGAAATAAATTCATTCAAAGAACATATATTTATTCACAAAAAGTATAATCATTCGAAGCAATTATATTCGTTCACAGAATTATATTCATTTCAAGGAACTTATCAGTTCATTCAATGAAATTATTTTCATTCAAGGAAATATCTTCATTCAAGGAAAACATATTCATTCAGGGAAATTATATGCATTCAAGGGAATATATTCATTTAAGGAACATATATTCGTTCAAGTTCAAGACCGTATGTCCATTCAAGGAAACTACATTCATTCAGCAACGTTGCGTTCGTGGACACGGCAGAAATATCTATTCAAAACATGTCCCCAGCCACTTTATGATAATTATAGGCTTTACAATTACTATCTCTTGAATGAATGTTGAGCATGCTTCAAGCTGTGAGTTCTTGCTCAACATATACCACTTTCCTTCTTTTTGGAAGTCGCTTTCATTGACAAAACTTACTCCAACGGTCTCCGCTATTTACGCACTAACCACATCAGATCGAGGTTAGCCTTTATGTGGACGTCTCGGAAAACATACTTACGTTTGAGAGCCAATCTATAAATAACTTTCGTGGCTATGACATATCACAAAGCGTGGACTGGGAGTGTCCCTCTCTGTTCCCTCATGTTCTCTTGAATATAACTATAACTACGTTAAAACGAAAAAGAAACAACCCCCCTCCCTCTCAAAAAAACCCCACCTATCTATAGCCCACACAATCCAATTAAATTACACTGCATACGCCTCTCAAAATAAAAATGTTTTAAAAGAGTCAGTGGTCTTCGGTGACCCTATCAGGACACTGGTAGGCGGTTTCATAAAGCGGGGACTACAGCCATGAAAGAACGATCGCCCGTTGTTTTCTTTGTTTATAAAGGACACCAGTGGCAGATATCATTTTCGCGGTAAGCCGGGTTCATCGTGTTTGTTAACAGGGTATCATCAGTTGACGTTCCATGTATTACAAACCTCAGTAACACTGGTCCTTTGTTTTAGAAGTTTGTCTGTGTTGCCTTCTGAAAATATATCTTGGTGTGCGAAAAGTGGCAAGTTTATATTTGTAGTTCCAAGACAATGGGTTCCTGTTGGACCTGTATATGACTTCGCAGCTTGGAGTTTGCCAGTCATACTTGAAGATGATATTGGCAGCTCTTACGTGCATCTTGTTTAGGTCTTCAAAGAGGATCTTATTGCAGTTTCCCCAGACACTACGACATTAGCTCGAATATTCTCACGAACAAACTTGGATGGGACCATTTACAAACAAGATGAAAAAGGCAGAACGCAACGACAGTATACAAAGCGATCCACGAGTTAACCCCAGTTTACCTGCAAAACCTATTTACCCCCCTCCCCCGGAGCACAGACTACTATCTCAACCTTAGCGTTGGTAGAAATAACGTTTAACTTACAAAGCCACGCACTGACTACTTGAGGCGTAACTTTAGCTATAGATGCGCTCTTTCGAATAATCTTCCAAAAGAGGCGAGAAACCTCAAAACTCTATCTAGCATTAAAAGACAAATATGTAAAAATACTTTCAAATCGGGCTCCCACACGGAAATCACGAAAAACAGCTAGCATTTTTAATGTTTAATACAATGTTATATACTGATAATTTTGTCATGGTGACTTGCTCACGACAGATTCCCCCCCCCCCCCTTACAGGCGGGGTTTCCCTTGTTGGCAGTCGGAGCTCCAACAACAAGGCTAACCGCCCACTGCACCTCGCTAACCATACGAAATATCAAAATCGTGTCTTTCTGTTTCACTCAGAACCATTTTCTGCTCACTAGTGCGCCACACCTTCCCCAGGATAGTGCGTGAGAAAAAATATGAGAACCTCGCACTAACTGTAGTAAACTGGTATATTGTTTATAACAATGGCATTGTTATAATGATTACTGGTAAAGTAGCAAATATACTAAGACTACCCTGCTAGAACCCAAAGTCTCCGTAACTTTATGCGACTTAAGGCAACTTAATATGTCTTTAAGCGATTTAAAGAAAATTGGGCTGAAAATCAGCACTATCTTGCGACTTAAGGTGACTTTGTGCGACTAAAGGCAACTTAATACGTCTTTAAGCGATTTAAAAAAAATTAGGCTGAGAATCAGCACTATCTTGCGACTTAAGGTGACTTTATGCGACTTAAGGCGACTTAAGGCTTAAAACTAGCTTAGGCGATTTTAGAAAAATCAACCGGAAAATCATTGCAACTTTTTGCGACTTAAGCCAATTTTAATTTCCGCAACTGTTTGCGACTTAATGCGACCTTAGGTCCCAGACTAGGCCTTCAAAATGACAAAATACTCTCGTTTGACTAAGTAGATATCACATACCTCCTCTTTCTCTTCGAAATATTGCTGTGCTCGTGAGTTGATAAACGATTTTGTCATGATTGCTTCTGCCATGTGACCCATATCGCCTTGCTGCAAGTTGGAAGTAAATATTTTTGTTCAATTCTAACGCAGCAAGTGCGAGCGACAGAATTGATAAGCAAATTAAGGAAAAATTGTATTTAATTAGTTGTGGGATAAATAAGAGGATCTTTTTGTTTCACTTTTTGACTTATTATCTTAAAATATAAAATATTCAGCTTCAACATTCAAGCATACAGAGTCCATAAATCGAAAGACCGTCGCAGATTTTATTTTCAGTTAAATGTTTCAGCGTGATACGTTGAAGGGTTTCTGTGAATATATTGAGAGTTTGAAAATGTCAAAATTTTATAAGGCCGGATAGCACTTTTGCCATCCAACTACACATTCCTTGTAATTCTGCAACTCTTAAAAAACCGTTACTCAAAAAGTAATCGGTAAGTTAAATCATGCTTAAATTACCACGGAGTACCAACTGTGTCATTTCCTTTCATTCTGTGTATTCTGTTAATCTGAACTTGAAATTTAATTAGGAAAAATCTAAACAATAAACCACTTTCGAATTACGCTTCAATTCCCACGAACAACAGCCTGGAGTTCAAAAATATAACGGAATTCATAAATATGGCAGCCGCGTGGATTGAGCCTGGAGCGAGTTTTCAGCAGCATGGAATCGAGTCATTTTAGGACGCGTCAAATATAATTTTTCGTCCTGTCCTGTCCCCTGGTCCTGTCCTAAAATGCCTCGTTCGCGTGCTTGACCCAAGGTGCACCCGCGCGGCCGCTATTTTTGTGAATAGCCGTATACAGTAAATGTGTTGCATAGCACAGCACTAGCCTCGACTTCAGGTGACTGAAGCGTAATTCGAAAGTAGTGTATTACGTAAGAAAGGAATCGCCCACAAAGACAGCGATAAAGACGCGTAATAGTAAAAATAGAAGTGGCAGTAAAGATACCAAAATGCAGTATACTACTCTAGGAAAACAAAACAATGTACAACTAGAATCAGAGGAGCCGTTCTACCTTTTGAAATATTGCAATAGCCTCATCGATGGCCTTAAATGCTTCTTTTCGCGTCTTCACTGCGGTCGATTTTTCCAGCTCTGCCACAATGGAGAGGTGATGAGCGATAACGACGTTTGTCATAGCTGTCTTAAACTGGGAAAAAAAGAGATTGTTTAATAATTACGTCGTTCGTACCACACGTCCTTTTATGAAAACGACCTTCTAAGAAAAATGAGGCTCAGATTGTCTAAAACAAGTTAAAACAATTTGAGGTTAGCAAGATCCACAGTCTTGACAAGATTCAAAGCCACAGTAGTAAAACAGTTACTTGATTTTCATGTAGGACTGAAAGCCTAGTTTTAACTAGTGTTAAAACAGTGAGGTTGTATTTGTTTCAGGTATTTCTTTTTTAAAACTACAGCAATCTTATTTATTTAAAAAATGAGAACAGTTTAAGGAGCAATTTGGGGTTGAAATGCCCAAAAAATAAAAGAGTAGGCCAAATATATCTGGTTCTTACAAGAAGAAGGCGTGCTAATTGTTTTCAATACATTACAACAGTTATTCCATCTGAAACTGAAGCTCAAAAAGAAGTCCACGGGCTTAATGGGCTTCTTCTCGAGATGGGCTTCTTTTTCAAATTACTTTTGCAAACCCAAGAGGTGGGCTTATTTTCAAGATGAATGCTCAATTACTGACATTAATCTTTACAAAATGCCCAGATTACATGTATGTTAGCCTGCGAAAACAGACGCCATTTCTCCCACTGGGGCTCGGGTCCCCAGTCGGCGTCTGGGGGATGGGGGAGAAAAGGCGTCTGCTTTCGCAGGCTGAGATTATATTGTCTTGTTTTTATTTGTGAAAAATGGAATCCAACGACAAAATTTGATGAGATGTATTAAACAGGCCAGTTCAATAAATGACGTCATACTGTTCACGCCCACTCGAAACTGGGAAAATATCTGTTACAATTTCACTTCGCAGGTATTCTTTTACGATCATAAACTTTTGATTTGTCAATGTCAAAACTTTATAATTAAATATAACATAAATACAACGTAAACAAATAAATAAATAAAATTATAAACACAAATGAATGAGTGAAGCAAGTTCAGTTTGTGGTCGTCCAAAAACTAACGATTATTATTTATCCCACAATGGAACTCAATCTGAATACTTGTTATTTACAATCATACAGTGCTAAACGTATTTGTTGTATTTTATATAAGATCGCGTGCTAATGAATAGGTTATAGAAAAAATAACATGTTTTATCTATAACGCTTCCCTGGAGTGGCCAATCACAGAGACCATCGGTAGCAATTTTAAGTTTGTGAGGCTCCATTTTTTTAGGGGGGGGCGGTAGGGATTTGAAGAACTGAACACGATATAACAGAGTTTGTAAAGTAAAACATTTTAGTATTTCTCAAGCACACTTTAAGTTTGGTTGGCTGAGCCTAGTCCGACCCCCGACCCGACCCCTTCAGTTTGATACCCTTGAATCAGATCTTTCTCTCACAATTCTGTATGCGGGAAGTTTTGCGAAATTATCTTTTTCGAAATTCTTGCAAAAATTTCTGTATCGAAGTTTACTTTACTGGAACGAAATATTTGCACTGCTTTGAAACTTTCTGCTCTACAATTCGTAATCAACCGCACTATTTCCAGTTAGTCAGAATGTAGACAATTTTGTTACGGTATGAATAAAGCAAAATATACCCTGACGTTCTGTCGCAGTTCCACTTGAAGTGTGCATGCCAGTGAATATACTGACCTGGTGTTCTTCGCCTCTCAGTTGTTTCCTGAAGCTTAAAGATTTCTTGCAATACTCAACAACTTCTTTGTTATCCTTGAGCTGATCCTTCATCACAAAGTTGATGTTTTTCACTATCTATCAATCAAGGAACATTTAGATGTTTTACTATTGGTTTTGGAAAACAAATGACTGAGCCCGAGGAAAAATCACATAACGTGCAACAATAGTAGATAACATTGTATTAAAAGGAAACTGTGTTGTCCGCTCAAACGATTGCCAATCTGTTTTGTTAAAGGTAAGGTGACTTTGTTTTAGTTTAGTTTTGAGTTTTAACAACTTTATCGGGACTTATTGCCCCAAAGGGGTTGGATACGAACGGGACTCTAGGTCCCATGCTAGGTGTCCACCCGCTTCAGTTAACAGACCACAACACCGGCATACACTCTTATTGACAAATGTGTGGGTTCTTTTACGTCCCCCGATAGAACGTTGACAGGCTACACTCACGGCTTGACGTCCCTATCCACGGACGGTGTGGCGAAAGAAGGTCGCCCAAAGTTCAACCCTCGACCAGGCCGGGGATTGAACCTGAGATCTCATGGTTGGTAGTCAGAGACCTAACCAACTGCGCTAACCCCCCACACACGTTTAACATATGTACAGGTAGTTCCGGCGCTAGTTTACCTTTCGAAAACGATTGATGTCATTTTTAACAGTCGATACCATTTCCGAAAGCGGCACTCGATGTCATTTGCAGTACATGGAGAGTAAAAAGAATGTGAACGGCACTGAATCGAGTTGTTGGCTTCGCAGTAGTGTATAGGACTGGAACGTGTTCAAACCGGGTATTTTTTAAAATTATTATTTAGCTTTCAATTGGTTGTTTTTTCTATCTGGTTTCTTCTTTTAGAGTTAATTTTGGTTTGTATTAGGGTCAGGGCTAGTAATAGCTGTATTTCCGCGATCAAGACTTAGTCTTTTTCATGAAAACGACAATAGACCGACTGTTGTTCGAAATGGTATCGACTATTACAAATGGAATCAACCGCTTACGAAAGGGTGAAAGGGAAAATTGTAGTTCCCGAAGCTCTGCAGTACTCTGTTTTTATAAAGCTGAAGCTACACAGAATGGAGACTTCGACGCGCTTCTTGAAGTCACCGTGGATCAAACGGCAACCTCTTGCTAAGAAGGCCATGATTTACCGACTGGAGAAAATGAGGATAATCCAGATACGATAACATAAGCCGGACAATTTATTACTAGAAAGCAGCAGCTTCCACAGACTGATGTCGGTCCATGATTAAACAATTATTTCATATATCAATATCAATATATCAATATCAATCTCAGTATTAATATTAGTAGCCAAAATGTTGATCAGCTTTCGATATAGAATGTGACAAAAAAAAATTGCGTTATTGAGTAGATATAATTTTTCGATACAAAGTACAAATTCTTAAGAAATATCGTAAGCAAACGTTAGAATTACTCTCTGCTTTTATTGTAGAAATAAATCTCACATTGAAAGCGTGCACATTGCCGCAACTGCCCGAGTTAAATGTTATACCTCGCTTTTTGTCTTGCCCATCAACTGGTAAATGTCCGCCATATTGTCTTTTCTAGCGCCCAGACTCTGCTCTTCAATATCTCTCAGGTTTTCCAACAGCTCAAATGACTCATTGTACTGACCCGCCTGGATTCTGAAAATGCGCAAGAGAAGTTGTCATTTCCAAAGTACCGGTCTTTCTTTTACTTTTTATTGTGCTTTTGCTTTTGCATTACAATTTATTTTAAAACTGGAATCAACTGTGAGTTTTTGAAATTGTGTAAAATGGAGTTGAAGACAAGACAAGCTGAGTAAAATAATTTGGTATGCAGTACTGCAAAATGCATTGAAATACAAAGTAGCCAAATTAACGTGTTTGTGTAAAATTTTGTAGAACAGATTTAATCATTTTCTCACTCCAACTGCATATACCCCTACTTGTGGAAACTTACGATCACGACCATTTACAAGGGTAAAACAAACATTACATACCTGTAAAACATGCACTGTATTCTATAGTTTTTGTGGCTGCATGTCTTTGTTTAATTCTTTAATCTTTCTTCAGACTATAATTTGTAATCCATCTATTGACGCATATTTCTAAGGTCTCCAGTAAGTTTGTTTTCTTTTCCTAGGACAACAGAAAATAATGATGTCCGCCATGGAAGGAAGACTTACAAGAATGTGACAACTTTTTCAATTTTGTCTGCAACATCTTCCAGCGATGCCCCGGAGTCCTTGAAAACATTCAGCGATTCTTTGTAGAGTTGCGATGCTGCTGCGTAACCACCCGCCTAAAATAAGCATAGCATAGACCATAAAAAGACAGCTTTACTACGCGTTTGTTTCCAATACTTTCACTAAATGATGTTACGACCTTCACTTTGAATAAATTTGTTCTTTGTAAAGAATCATTCCTAAAAGTTTCAAAACAATTTGCATTCAAAACAGCGACACTATTACGTTCTGTCACCCACCATTTGCCAGGATCGGAGCAGATCAATGCTGAAGTCCTCCGAATACAACCGTTCGAACACTGGCCACTCCAGGAGACATCGAGTGAGACGGCTGTTGTCCAGGAGTTGCTCCAGATGGTAAGGCAGTTCCTGGAGGGAAACACGTGGTATTGGCCTACACTTTAGACGGGTGATTTGTGTTTGAATGTTGTTTGATGTAAAATGTCTTAGTCTTTCAAGATTAAGTTAGAATTGTTGTGAGTCTGTGCGCATATTAAAGATTTTGGGGAGTAGAGCTCCCCAGTCTCTTCATAGACCACTTTTGAATTACGCTTCAATTCCCGCAAACAATAACCTAAAGTCGAGGCTTCGTGTCACGTTCTCAAAAAAATAATGTTTATTGTTATGAGACTGCAAACAAAGTATATGTTTTATCTTAAATTGAAAAGAAGCTGCACATTTTTAATTTATCAAAATGTACTTAATTTTGTATTGTTGAAGGAAACTATTCCATATATAGCTGTAAAGTCTTTCATGTTTCTAAAAATGACAAAACTGAGGAAAAGAGGAACAAACCTCGGATTTTCTGTCAAAGTCCTCTGTTTTCTCAAAAAATGTGGCATGTAAACCGTGCCAGAAGGTATACTGATGCTTCACGTAGTCCTCTGATCCACTGAAATACCTGGAACAAGAAGATGTATTGACAAAGTCAAACCGTTTGCACAATATAGCAGAAATCCATCTGACAGCAAGCTGAAAATCGTGTTAAACTATGTTCTTGCTATTAATGTGCAATTATAAGGAGCTTTTACACAAAATTACAACTTTGTTATTGAGTATCAACAGCTGCAGTGAAATACAGATACACGATGAAGTTCTAAGAAGGCCAAACATATTGTTCTCAATCACTCGTGTACGAAAAGTCACGGCAGCACATCACTTGCCATTGGTAATTTATAATTTATAATTGAGAAGAGTAACAACGGTACAAGTCCGCGTTCTGATTTCGTAAATTAGGTTCAAAATAATCCATAGTGCAGGGCGCTAATGAAAGTTTTTCTGTATGTTTATTAATTTGAACATGCAACTACGTGACCTAACTTGCCTGGAATTCTATTGCAAGTCAAACGACAAAAACAGAATAAGGAACAAGCGGCGAGTCACGATGTTCAAGTTTATGACTAAAAACAATAGTAGGCACAGAATAGAAACATGCTGCAAAACGAGATATTAACAAGTTTTTCTAGAACCCACGACACCGCCGCGTACGTACATCGCAATACGTGAGATCGTCTATTTTAAAACGCTACAGCTGCTGATCTACAAATATGAAATATTTTTATTCGAAGCCTACACTTTCAATGAGTCTGTTTTTCCTCTATTTCCCTTACTTTTTCCTCACAGCCTTGCTAATCGATCTGTGGTAAAAATCCAGTCGACCCTCTCCCAGGTCCCCGCACGGTCGTAACAGAGGCTTCAAGGCGCGGTAGACTAGGGCCCACTTAGCTGCCGGGAGAAACTTGATTTCTTTTCTCTTGACGTGTTCCGATGACTTCTTTTCATTTTCTTCCTTTTCATCTTTCTGTACATACGTCTCGTCCACTTGCTTGTGCAGCTTCTTTGATAAGTTATCAGCCGTGGCTCCAAGATCAGCAACTGTTGTGGCTTTCACTGAAACAAGTGTAAGCCACCCAAATAATTAATTAAAAGGTAGCCTTACTCGGGCCCAGTCGTATACTTTTTAAAAATTAGACTGAAAGAGCGTATACTTCGATCACTTCACTAGGGGCTGCTAATTGTACGTCCGATGCCCTAACCACTGTGCTACCGAGAGTCCGAGACCGCCCTTAGTATGTCACGCTCAAATTTGATCTCGTGTAACGCTTGCGCTAAAAAAAATTGCTACACTAAAAAAAGTAATAATGAAAAATAAAAGCAGAGCCGAAACCTTAACTCGGTGCCTTCAGGCCCGAGTAAAAAGTTAAAACATGTCTGCAAAATCGAATTTCCGTTTGACGGAAACGTTGGAAACGGACGTTTTTTTCCAAAAATTGAAGTCTTGAACACCGGTTTGGTGTTCTTCTTAAGTTTTCTTTCTGATTGCCCAAAAAACGATGGAAACAGATATTCATCGCCAAAATTTATTAAAATAAATCCAATTTCTGACAAAAGGGTGGTACGTTTCCGGCGTTTCCGTCAAAGGAAATTCAATTTTTTGTGCTGTGAGCTATATATAGCGCTAGCATAAAGAGCGAGAAGGATGGCAGAGAGGGGAAAGGTTGGGGCTGCTCGTGGCTGCTCTCTCTCTCTCTCTCTCTCTCTCTCTCTCTCTCTCTCTCTCTCTCTCTCTCTCTCTCTCTCTATCTCTCTATCTC
>JAOBRH010355550.1:0-11420 GCA_027575125.1 Umimayanthus parasiticus | reverse complement strand
GGGGGGAGCTGAAGCCCCCTCAACCCCATCCCTCTCCACGGGCCCTGAAAATGTATAGAGCTATCGTTTTTGTTTAGGAAATCTGTGTTAACATCCAAGATATAGATAAGCCAAAACCCTGCAGTTCCTGTACAATCTTTTCATATTAAAATTTTTTACTGTTCGCTCAGTGTTTCTTACAGTAAACTGCAGAAAGACCTGCAATGAAACGCCACATGTAATGACTTGATTTGTTGTGTTTTTCAATAAAACTTTCAGTTACATTTGCCTCCGAAGCCGAGTCTCAATTGTTCTTAGCATGTTCTTAATTTTTGGGCAAACTCGAGCCTCGTTGTTTTTATAAAATTGTTCTTATAAAAAAAAGCGTGTACTAGCAAATAATGAAATAGGTTTAAGAACATTTGAGGCTGAAATCCTCAAAACATTTAAGAACATTCAGCATCAGCTCAAAAATTAGATGTACTACAAAAAAGGGTGTATATCCACTCATATGCGTTGCTAACCTCGCCTTAGCAAAATCAGATGCAACATTTCGTTGAGCTTTCACGATATTAATATTTAGTAGCGGTTTCCCATTACGTTTTCAAAGTTTATAGAAATACTTGTTCCTTTCTCAGTCTCGGGTGAGGTATGTTCGTATCATGCTCTTAAATTTTGTCACCTTCTTACATTTAAAGTTCTTATAAAAACAAGTCAGTTCTTGATAAAAAAAAGAGTGTTTTCACAAAGCACCAAACAAACACAACGAATTCGAAAACTATCTCCGACCAAAGACATTCTGTGTTCTGCACGTATGAAGTCCAAATATATAACTCTTCAATTTATCTTCATTTTAGCAAAAGAAATCGACCTAAAAATGGAAGTTCGTTTTTGGAAATGATAAGAAAATACTTACGGCTGCAGCCGAGTTCACAACTTTTTGTGAGGTAGTATGACTTGTTTCGTCTAACAACACGGAACCCTTTCTTTTGCAGTACAGCAGGAACACAGCTACACTTGTACGAGTATAATACTCTATGCAGGAACCAGGACAACGGATTGCAACTAAGAGGCTTCTGTCGCCAACACGTCATTTTATGTTTGAAGTGACTGGCAAGTCGGTAATTGCAACTGTCTACTGTTGTGATTAAGGCGCCGACCAACATCGGTTGTAAACATGAAATTTAGTTACACAGAACGCAAAATCTGTAGTTTGGGTCAACCTTTCATCAAAAGTGCCTTTTATATATTAGCATGTTCTTCGTATTTCTCTATTCGTTTAACCATTATAAAATAAAAGTCTTGACAATGAAATTTTTATCGATTTATCAATCTTTCCAATTACCAGTGATTGTCTCTAGCATTTATCTACCAAAGAGAAATATTTGAAAAAGCCCAAAATTATAATAATTTGTTTGAACAGGCTGACTTCGCTCAGTGTAATTAGTCAATGGCACTTGCACATCAAACTGATGACCGAAGAATCTGCATTTGATAATAACTATTGTTAAGACTATAAGAATTTTGTCGAATGTGATTTTTTGCACAAATATTGCACTTCGGCTACTATTTGCACGTCGTTTTAAATATCTGTCCTACACCGTTTTTCTTCTGTGCTTGTTAAATCTTTCCTATGAGCCAATCAGAAGCTGTTAACGTTGGAAACTACCACTCAAATCAAAGCCGAAAACGACATTGCTTTTGCTCTCGCTAGCTTCATTACGAACCAATCAGAAGTTGAATTTAAAAAAAGTCTTGTCAGCTTTATTTGAAATACAAATAAAAATGACCCAAAATAAAACCCGGTATTCACTTGCGAGATAAACACAGGTACAAGAACAAGCAAGAAACGCATGCGAAATACATGCAACAACTACTTTACTTGCAATTTGTAGGCCCCCCTCCCCCCGTATCACATATATACGTATTCAAGTGTTTGAATTAGGGGGACCGGGAACATGGCATGCTCTTCTTTCACTCAATACTCAAGAAAGTGTCAACTGGTGTGTGTATCCTTTCGAAAGAAGAGTGGGCTAAATCTTTCTTAAGTTGTCCATGTTAGGGAGTTATCTGTCTTTTTGTAAGATGCTTTTGTGTATTGATGTGAAAAATTAAGAAATTCACGCAATTTAGTTGCTACATGCTAATGAATTGTTTTAATGCAGTGGTTAGAAGAACCTCGAAGCCGTGAATGATATCGTTTACTGAAAACAGTCGACAAAGGCGGTGCCGCAGCGGTTTGACGCACCGAACATTGGACAACTTACCGTCCCAATTGACCATACCTAAAAGATTGCGACTGAACATTCTACCACAATACATTGCGAACCTAACGCAGCCAATACGCACGACGAAAGCCGAAATTCATCCCTGTACTAACAACATTGGCTGTTGTATATTTGGAGCTATTAGAACTTTTCTGCGAGTTCTCAGCCTTATGAGCATTCTTAGGGTTTTTATGGGTAAAAGCCTCAAGAATATTGAACAACGAATTCCTTTCACTTATTTTTTACCTTTTAAGGTAAATTGTTAAAACAATTTACTTCAATAATTAGGTGATCGTTTTGCCTATTTTTACCCGGTCGACCAACGCAACAACATAGACTGCATAAAATCCTTCTATAGTTTCATTTCTTGCGCATTGTATCTGCTGACTTGCTCCGAGCACAATAAGAATCTTGAATATATACTCCACAGAAAAACGACACGATTGCGGCAGAGGGCATCGTGTCCATGAGGCAAGCGAGTAAAAGGATGCATTACCCAGAATGACATGCACCAAAGCCAAATCCAGTTGTCGGTTAAATCATTTTCAGAGTTCTCCCCCCTTTGGTCCGGGCAAAATTCCAGGACTTTTCTAGGTTTATTTCAAGTTCTACAGATCTTTTTCAAGGTCTTCGGGAAAAAAATGAGATACATGCCCCTCGTCTCACACTTTCCTCCAGCAATTTCTTTATTTGAAGACGCACTCTGACGTTCTTTAACAGGAAAACTGCAGAAAACGTTTATATTATTATGTAACAATCTCTTGAACAAAAAACTGTCAGCGTTCCACAACAATTGGGAACCGCAAACTTTAGTATCCCCACTTACAAAATAACTTCGAAAAAAATGTCTGTTTTATAAGTTAGAACAAAATATTTAATAATTTCCAAAAACAAACTATCCGTAAAATTATACTAAGGATATTTCTAGCTTCCTCCCAGGCAACTCTGAGCAGTAATTCTCTCCGGAAATTGGGTTGGGCATGCCGAGTGATGGTAAATAGGGTCAAATTGGGTAAATGAGGGTGAGGGAAGGATGGCGTCGGGTACTGGGCGGGAACACTCATGGAACTCGCAGCTTTGCTGCGAGTATTTGTTGGCAGAATTACCAACTGGAGTTGCCTGCGGAGGAGGCTAGGTTATTTCCAGGTTCCTATGAAAAAAAACCTCGGTTTCTCAAGGAATCCCAGGCCTTGAAAGAAAAATCTACAAAATTCAAGGAATTTCTGATTTTGCAGGTGATGTATGGCAAGTTATCCTCCTCCTCAGCCAACTCAGTGAGGCTTTATTTGGCAACTATACGCAAAAATGGGGCTAATGCGGGCAAATGATAGGTAATGATACTCTAGTAAAGAAACCGCGAGTCGTGGACTGAGGGCAAAAAAATAAAGTTAAAGTGAGAAATTCCAACCCATCGATTTTTGGCAGGCATTTGTCTCTCTTCTTTCTTTCACTTTCATCCCCCGCCACGCTTCTTTTTCTCCTATTCGCCACTGCTATCATCACTACCATTTGCCATCACTAAACCCTCATTGTGCACGCTCATCAAATGTCATATACCCGCATTAGACGCGTATTTGCCTATAGTTGCCAATTGAAGCCAAAGCTTTGCTTCGCTGAGTTGACTGCGGAGGAGGCTAGGGAGATCAACTAAATAGTTATCACTCTCAGTTGCCATCACTAAACCCTCACTGTCCATCATCAGATGCCATTTTACCGCATTAGCCCCGTATTTCATTACAGTTGCCAAATAAAGCCACAATTTTGCCTCACTAAGTTGCCTGCGGAGGAGGCTATCTAGAGGTAAGGAGTTATTGTCATCTGGGTTTGAGGTCAAAATTTAAAAGGTGTACAGGTACCCTGAACGGGTTCAGCGAAGCAAGTTTGTTTTTCTTTTCAACAGTCTTCGTCTTAGTCTTGGGCCTCCGTGGTCTCAAAACTCTCCCTCTGACACTTTCTGTTATTGTTTCACTCGTATGGTCCTTAGTTTGATCGCTAGCAAGCTCTTCATTTGAGGCAGCCTGACCAAACATGTCCTGTTTGGGAGCATGTGTTCTGTTTGCATCTTCGGGAGCCCGTTCCTCGGTTTGAGCTTTTGAACATTCTGGCGTCAGCGAGGGCCCTTGTTGAGAGGAGCTGCTAGCGATCGTTTCATTTGAAGCCGTCTGGCCGTTGGGTGCACGTGGTCTGTTTGGATCTTCGGGAGTCCCTTCCTCGGTTTGAGCTTTGGAACATTCTGACGTAAGCGAGGGCCATTGTTGACAGGAGCTGCTAGCGAGCCCTTCATTTGAAGCCGTCTGGCCGTTGGGCGCACGTGGTTTATTTGCGTCTTCAGCAGCCCTTTCTACGGTCTGAGCTTTGGAACATTCTGACGTTGGTGAGTTCCCTTGTTGAGAGGAGCTACCAGCGAGCCCTTCATTTGAAGCCGTATGGCCATTGGGCACACGTGGTCTATTTGCATCTTCAGGAGTCCCTTCTTCGGTTTGAGCTTTAGAACATCCTGGCGTCAGAGCGGTGCCTTGTTGGCAGGGGCTGCTAGAAGATGCTCCCACTGTGGACCCCAGAGAGGCCACTAGGCTCTGAAGCTGCTCATCCTCCAAGGCTTTGGATTGCTCTCTGAAAGTCTGCCGTATAAAATTGACTTGTTCATTCACAACACTGTACACTAGCTTCTCTTCTACTCCATTCAACAATGCCAACAACACTCTAGCATCTGCAAATTCAATTAACAATATTGAGATTGAAAAAATACAGAAGGTTGATTGAAGATAGTATGAAGTGTAAAACTTTCTTTGGAAAAAAAATTAGCGAATGATTATTTATCAAATATTTATTTAAGACAACAGAAATATTGAATCCGAAATTCCTTAAACGAGCTATAGTGACTCCGATCCTAGGGAAGTCAGATAAAATTTATGTACGGATGAAATTAGCTTCATCTGCAGGCAACTCCAGTTCCTGAGCAATTCCGTCCGTCTTAATATTCTCATGTTGGCTTTTGCCCCAGCCTCCATCTGAGGTTAGTTAAAACCATCATTAACCCAATCTGACCCTATGCACTATCACTTGGCATGCCCACCCCATTTCCGATTACAATTACTGCATTTAAAATAGAGTTGCCTTCAGAGGAGGCTAGGATGAAATATAATTATAATTTAAAAAATAGAACATAAATTACAAAGTTTAACAGTTTACGTAGAAAGGCAAGATTGAAAAGCAAACTTAGTGTGTTAAAGCCTTTGCATTCTATATGATTTCCCTGATTTTTACAAGGTTGCGAGCTTACTTAGCATTTTTTCAATAGGTCTCAGCAGACACAATGTATGGGTACTTCCAAATTTACCGTATTTACTCAATTTTAAAATGCTGCAGCGTTTATTAATTTTTTCCTGATTCGAGTGCAGCGTCTATATTTAAATTTGACAAATCAATTGAATTTATTGCAAGCAGTTGAGACTGAACGTTACAAATTTCTTGTGTTTTGATTGTATTCAGTCCAAGGAAAACAAATTGTTGGGCAATTGCAATTTATTGGATTGTTGTTATAATGTTGCAAGTTCACTTTTTGAGGACTTACAAGTATATAATTCAAATAAACGCTACATCCTGGGATATTCAAAAGTGGCGTTTAAATATTAGGATTTTTGCTCCCAAGAGCGGCATTTTTTCAAGGGCTGTATTTATTTGAGGGTGGTGTTTAATCGAGTAATATGGTAACTGTGCTTTCCAACCGGTATTTAGTTTAAAATGTATAAGCTTGTACAACAGCTGAAAAGATTGCACACAAATCAAAATCTTGGACATAAAGCTATAAATAATTGTAATAGCTCAGACAAATACAACTTCTTATGTGCATACGTGTAGGTTTACAAATATTGGAACCTATCATAGAACTCTACTGAGTTGATCTTTATATAGCACATTTGATTGAAGTTTTAACACACTGTATTAGAAGGCAGAAACCTATAATTATCTAAATATTTAATTTATCCTAATTCTAAAACTTCAGAACGTTCACCTTGGCAAGTCTTGTCTTCCAACTTTTTTGAATTTTGTGTTAGTAAATCAAAATCTTATAGCTAGTAGCTGACATTGCACATTTTGCAACCCCCCCCCCCCCAAGACTTACCAGAGGGAAAAAGTGGTGGTAGAGGTTGCCCTCTAAGCAACTGGCCAAGACAAGTGTATATCTTCTGGTAGTTTGGTTCAAACCCGACCACACCTATACACAGTACACACACATTGTGTTAATATAACAATGTCAACAAAAACAACAATAAGAACAACAAAAACAACAATAATAATAGAAAAACTAATTCTATTTAATGAGGATTAGGTCAAGTAACAGTAAAAATGATTTTAAAAACAATTACCCCAGCTCAATTTAATAATAGCCAAAAGTATACAAGGTTGAAATTGGACCGTCTAACTCTCTGCCTATTAACATGGATATAAACTTTTATAAAACTGGAAATATACAAGACATTAATAAACTGTCAATACCGACCTATATATCTCCCAATATAAATAGCCAATGAAGAACTGATTAAATCTTCAGGAATATGAGGTTGATTAAATAGCCTGGGACTCTAAAGTTTAAAAATTTAACAAACACGCAGTGCTACAATTCTGAATATTTCATTTTGAAGATTTTCTATTATTTGTAACACCCCTCATTGCCATGACAAAAATTATCATTAAGTACTTAACAATTAAAAGCACTCAAACAATTATTTCCTGAGACTGAGATGTCATGGATAGTTTTTTCTTCCAAACTTTGAGCCAAATAGATATTTTTCAATGTATATTTCTTTTTAAAAAGTTCTTAAAAGATCTTACACATTACATGTAATATCAGAACAGTTCAAAAGCTCTGCACTGTACAGAAAAAGTAAACTGGAATTCGAAGGTTTAACAACATTATTGCATTACATTTTATCATTGCATAATTTATATTTTATCTTGTCATTATAACATTTTTACTATGATTACATTAATTCAATCTTATAATTTTATATAGTAGAATACTTGTAAACTAGCTTTAAGCAAAATGTACTAACCACATTGTATTGTATGTACTGTACAACTAACCTTGTTTGGATTTTTTTGGTTCAACAGCAGCAATAGTCATCACCTGTCGACGTAATTCATTGAAAAACAACAAGTAAGAAATAAAACATTTTCCCTCCTGTAGTTGATTATTTGATGCCACATATTATATAGTCTTAATTTGCAATTTATCTACTGTAAAGCATGCAAAAGTATCTTTTTATAATAAATTATATTATTATTAACAAGTGTCTCTAAATAATAATAAAACCTTTAATAATAAATACTTTAATTTGCTATAGATCTATTAGCCAATCAGAATACATGGTACCATACACCATATTATTCATAAGTGGTGGACACACATAAGCTTGCACGAAGTACAAATGTAGTGGTGTCAGGTTCTCTTTAACAACAATGAACCCCTTGTTGTATTTCTTGTTGTTCTTGGGGTTGCAAATTGTCATTTGACAAGTCCCTTCCGGTTTCAATTGTGTCTTGTTCCACATTTGGAGAACATGTTTGGTTGGCTTTATCTCGTAGCCATCAGCATAACTGGCTTGGATCACATTGACAGACGCTCGAGGACCAGATCGACATGAAATCTGACAGGTACGCCTTTTATCAACATGTTTGCGTATATTTCCTTTGAGTGCTGCTGTTGATTCACTGTGCTGATAGTTTCGGCCTCGAGGGTCACGCAATAGATGATATCGGATTAGTTTGAGCTGCTGTCGAATTCTTCGCTCACAGTCACACCGTGTGTTTTCTTTCTCTGTGTCTGCTTGCACTGGCTTCGTAAATGGTTGGCTTTACCACATGCATCACAAATCTGGCCCCATGCAATGCAGTGTTCTCATCCACAATATCCGCACAACTTGTTGTGCTGTTGTTTACCACGCGAACTTGTTGCATGCTCACCATATTTGGCATTTCTGGCACGTGTTTTCTCACTGCCACGGCCCTTTCGCTGGCTTTCTTGGCCTTTTCTTGGTTTCGTCTCGTAAACAGCGTCAACTTTTGCTTTGCTGTCTTTGTTCAGGGTTTTAATTTGCGTGTTCAAAGCCTCATACTTGCGACAGATGTCGATGCACTTCTGCAGTAGAAATTTAGGCTGTTGTAGAAGACGCTTTCGTGTACTATTGTCTTGGATTCCGAGAACATTGCGGTCACGAATGAGCGAGTCCAGCAAACATGCACAAAAGTTGGATGTCTGTGCAAGAGTTCTTAGTTCTGCAACATATTTCTTGATGCCTTCTCCTTCCTTCGTGATCGACTGTTGAAAATAAAACGTTCATACGTCTTATTAGTCTCCCCCTGGGTGTATTTGTCAAATGCTTCAAGATCACACCGAGTTTTTTCTTGTCCTCTTCGGGAATGTCAAAACTGTTATAAATCTTGATGGCCTCCTTTCCTATGCAGTATAGGAAGAGTGCCACTCGGTATTCTTCGGATTGCTTCTCAAGCTGAGTTACAATGGTCTAGTTAGTCCACATTTGTTTGTAGGCTTTCCAATTTTCCGCCTTGCGTTTTGAAGTCAGGTTGACTCCTGTTGGTGGCTGTAGGCCTTGAAGAATTGGGACCGCTACCAATACACTTTCTCCGGCTTCTTGTTGCTGGGAGTCTGTGCTCTCAGTCGGCATATTTCTTTATGATTTCTTACTGTTTAAGTAAGTTTCCACACGCTGCCACCATGTTTCGTGCTAAAAGCAATTCTGGTTTTATTCTAGATTCAGTTCCTGATATATGCACACATGATTATCCATATTGGGATGTCAATTATACAATACAATATTAGTCACGCTCAGCTATCACGTTACACATATTGTTTAATAATAATAATAATAGAATAACAATAATTGATGCAACAGATAATATAGTGTTAAGACTTAGCATTTACAAAATTAATTAAAAGAAATACATGTACCTGTGGTATGCAAATCTCTGCAACATCATCTGAGCCACTTTTGTTTTTCAGTTTCTCTGCGAGGTCTAGCCAGATCTTTATTTTGAAAATCAATAAAACATTTACCTTACAATCATAAATGTTCTCAGCTTGCAACTTGTAAACTAGTGTGTCACATAACTGTAAAAACAAGTATGTTTATTATAAAATAATGTACTTGTTATGTATTATTATATAATTTTTATAACTTTAAAGGACATGGTAATTTAAAACCAAGAGCACTATAAGAAGTCATGGCTCTGGTACCTTCACAATTAATTGTTTAAAACCATTTTTAAACAAGTAGTGATATCAAAAGCTTAGTTAGGATTACTGTTACCATTGCAAACTAAGGCATTTTACATTACATGTAGATATAGCTCAGGGAACAAGTACCTTCCAATTGTTAAATCTCTTATTTAATTTGATTTGTATTATAAGATTATATAGGATGAGTACAATGATAATATTGATGTGGTTGTTTCAGGCATTAGTGGATCAGATTTATGGAACAGCTTGCCAATACACTGTATTTAAGTCATTATCAAGCAGAATCTCTTTAGAAGCGCTGACTTCTAAATCAGGAGCCATGAAAGGAGTTTTTCATAATGATCAGAATACACAGCATCCATGGAAAGCAGGCGTTATATTTTATTTTGTTTTGAAACATACAATCATGTACATTCCTTCTGCCTCCTCTCTGTAACAAGCGACTATACTACATGTACTTCACCATTTGTCACTTTTCAAGCTTAGCTAAGTACTGGTCCCCCTTCTGTTGGGGAAACCTTTTGTCCCTCACTGGAAAAAGTAAACAGTTGCAACCTTGATAACCAACCTGAATTGGGGATGCATCTTTTGGAGCAATATTCACAAGACCAGAGGATGCTGTCAGTAATAATAACAGAGATATTACTGACTAATCTGAGATGGTTTTAGACATGTATGCAATGACACAAATTACACGACTATGAAATTAGATCTGAGATTCCACAGGTCAGGAATGTTAATTTAATGTGTACTGTACATGTACCATATATTCTATACTAAGCATCCAAGGGGCTTATCTTATCTCGGGCAATCTGGAGGGTGGGGCTTACAAGAGAAAAGGGCCTAATTGGGAGAAGGGTTTATTCAGAAGTTAGGTCAGGAGACTGACCAGATTCAAACAAAGACATTGATTTACTTGTAATCATTATGATAATGATCATAAATACCTGAAAAAGGAACTTTAATGTCAAAACTAGTGTACATACACATATGTACTGCAGTATAAAAGTGACTTGAGATCACAAGCCAAATTCTCTGACCTCAAACTTATAATACATATTCTAAAGTTACTTTAATTTCTTTTCTGGAAGGCTACAGTACATAAAATAATGTTACGTGTAGTTCCAAAAGATAAATCCCAACCCCTTCCCTCCAAGAATCTTCAATTTTAATTAGCCTAATGGCTATACAATCCTTTAATAAACTTTGCTTTCGAGAACTACCAACTGTACAGTCATATTATAAAATTGTATATTTTTTGGTTCTTCATTATAATATTATTTTTTATAAATTGCAATAAACATTCTTAGTACTACAAGTTGTACACATACTGTACAGTAAAGATTCCACTAAGATTTCTCTGTAAAAATCCCCCTTTAGGTTTTTAAATTTTAATAAGCCCTTCTCCACTCCGTCAAAGCCCCATTTCAGATTTGACATCTCACCTCTCTGTTCAGCTTTCAGCTGTTCTGTGTATTGCTTCACCTATGAGACACAGTATAATGTTATTCTAGATACAGCACTTCAATGAACAAAATTTAGTTGAAACACTAATAAAACAGATGTCATAATTTTCCTGAATTTATAAATTATGGCAGTTAAACTAAAAAACATACTCACTTACAGTATGTTAAGTTGTTCCAAAACTTCATTGTTGGCAGCCCAAAATTTTTATTTTTTTAAAAAAAATTGGGGTTCAACATTGTACATGTAGGTCAAGCAAGATTTTACCTGTTTTAGATGACGAGTACCAACATGCTTCCTTATTGCTGTCCAGTTGTTTTGACACTTGTCCCTGCATGAAACATTGACAAGGGATGATACATTATTTTAATATACAGGTTGTCACGGATATAAAGGGCCAACAAATGATGAAAAGCAGGACAAAACTTCAGATTTGCAGGCCAATAACT
>JAOBRH010355549.1:0-19068 GCA_027575125.1 Umimayanthus parasiticus | reverse complement strand
GTTACTGGTTCAGCGAGTTCATAGGCAAACTGCTTTAATACACGGGGTGGAATATTGTCAGAGCCGGATGCCTTAAACGGTTTAAGTTCAGGACATAGGGTGTTAGAAAGGATATTCGTCACATATTACGTCATAATGACGTCATGGTGACGTAATACGTAACGAAATACTTTCCTAACACCCCATGTCTTAAATTGAAAAAACTACAATTTCTTTTTTATTCAACGTTTGCATGGTTTCTTTCAGAATTCGTTCATCGTATTCGCGTATAAATACCCCTAAACTTTGACCATATATGGTCATCTGGCGGGAAATTCGAAATTCTTTAATTAGCTGTAACTCTTAGCCATTTTTTTCGATTTAAGTAGGGTTTTCAGTAAAAAGCATCGCATTGAACATAAAACACTGTTTTAAAGTTTTTGGCATCATTTTCAAAATTTAAATTCTTAGCACCAAAATCTGACGTCAATTATGACGTCAAACAGCACACTAATTAATTGACAATTACATAAATAAATCAAGAAGTTTCTTGTTTATATTTCTGCCAAGTTTTAGAAAAATTTGACAGATCCGGGGTATGTCTGTAGTCAAAAACTCCCATTTTTAGGAGGTTGTGGGAGAAAAAGCCCTAGCAACCGACCATCGTGGACGCTGCGGGTAGGGTCATGGTTCTTAGGCACGGCTTTGGGGGAGGGCCAGATTTTTGTAGACTGTTTTATTGACTGTTTGTAAACGAAAATAGAGTTAACGGAGATGGTCAGCTCTAAAAAGTGCGCATTAATTCGAGGGTTTAAGCTCTCACGCATTCCAAGGCTGATCCAACGTTTACTGAAAATGATAAGACTAAAAGCAGATCAATCAAAAAAAGTAGTCCATGTCTTTGCTCTTTCTAAGTGTTGGTAACATTTTAAGCATGAAAGAAAGACTATTGCAATTTTCAGTCAGCTCTCAGTCCCAAGAAGGGTTTGCGTGCAAGATCAAGCACCTGGCAAAGAAACTGGCAATCTGATGAGTTGATTCCGAATTGTGCAATCAGTATCTGTATGCGCTCTGTCACTGAAATGCATCTCCACATGTTATCGGGAATTTAATTTATAAATTTGAGTTCAAATTCCCCACTCGTGTCCGGCCGCTCCCTTTACAATTCAACTTTGAGCCGTGAGCGGTGCACAATTTCCTTAATTCTTAGTTCAAACGTTGCTGTAAGGGTGATATATTTTTAAAGAATAAAAGTCAATGGATACATGTAACCTGTGCCTGAATCAGGTAACTTATGAAAAAAACCGTATTGCTGCAACTAATTTTTGTTTTATCTCTCAGGGAGTCTTCATTTTTTTTGCCCACTGCTGGATAAACGAGACAGTAAGTGATTAAAATCCCTATATTTAACATATATTATATCCAATAGGTACATCTATATTACACTCTGATAAACTTCATTCTTATTAGATTCTGTCAAACACTCTATGAAGGTCCATATTATACTTCTAAGTCGCCAAATAGATCTTCTGGGGGAGTTTCGTTTCACCGTTCACAACGGAACTAGTGCCAACCTCCTCCCTAGCCTTTCGCGATCAGGAAACTTCCCTCGCGGCTTGCAGTAATGACACACAAGCTTGGATTTTACTATTATATAGATGATATTCCAGTAATAGAGTATTAAATCTTGGGATTTTATTCTTTGCGTGATTTAATTTTTGCGAGTACTAAATTTGGCGATTTTTTTCAAAGTCGCAAAAATCGCGAAATTTAGTGAGAATAAGGTATATATTTTCACAGTCGTGAGGCAAGATGTTGTCACCAGGCTAGCTGACTTTTTGAGCTCATATGATGATGAGACAACAACAACAATAACAACAACAATCCAAAACAAGAAGTACGGTATTAGGAAAAAGGAAGTAATTATTACAAATATAAAGGTATTGGTCACTTAGAAATACTTAGGAGTTGTATCGTCCCCACAGGTGCGGACAGCCTTGAAGCAAAACATGCCCTCTTTCAGAAGTATGAATAAGTACAACATCGCAGAGAAGATGCGCGGATGGGTGGAGTCATCAGTCGCCGAGACCACAACCGACATGACCAACGTGACGAATTCAGTGCTGTTCACCAGGGTTACCAAGTCACGCACGTCCTCCTGTACTAGTTACGTGTCCGGGACCAGCTTCTCCACCCTGGAGCTACACCAGCCGCACACCGCTGGAAGGACTGATCGCTGGCACTTCATCGACTACACAAACAGTAAAGAGAGTGAGTGTCTGTAGTGGTCAACTGGGCTGGCGATGAGCACCGGAAGCGTAAACCTTTTATTTTAACATACTGTCATTTCAAAAAGGGTTTTGCCGTTTGCAAACAAGGTTTCTGCGTAGTTTTAAAAAGTCTTCAAAAAGTCTTGTTTTAGATTTGTTAATTTTGATTTTTAAGGCCTTGACAAAGTTTTAGATTTGTCAAAGGTTATTTGGTTATCTTGGGGGTCTTAACATGTCTTAAAGTTTGTTCAAGAATTTTTTGTTCCTCATCGCCAAGAATTGGAAATTGTTTCTATATAGAAGGGGCTTGTTTACTTTCTTTTTTTGAGCGAAAACTACTGTTGTATGATACAACATGAGTTGTACGTCACATAGGTTAACCCGTAAGTCTTAAATTTTCCAAATTTAGGTCTTAAAAGTCTTTTAAATAAAGATCTTAAATTTAAAATAAAATGGTCTTAAATTTTTGGACCTGCCGGCTGCAACAACCCTGTGCAAATACACAGTAGGAAAATAAAAGCCCAACAAATACTAGCCACTTTTTTCTTTTTGAAACTGCCAACGTTTTGTCGCCGATCAAAATTGACCGCGGGGGTGGTTATCGACAAGCTAAACATCCGATAAAACTGGTCTTGTCGGGGTAAGTTCGAATATGTTTGATTTTCAGACGTCGTGTGACGGATAGCAATTATCGGCTAGTGATATATGTCGATATATGCTGATATGTGTTGATAAATATATTGATATATGTCGGCTAGTTTGTGGCGGTCGGCAATAACTTGTTAGGAGGATATCGACGACGTGCTGCAATTTTATCCATACTTTTTTTAACGCTCGAAATGAAGTTGTACAAGAAATTGGCACCAAACAATCGGCAATAAAAAGTTGGCTCCAAAACATCGGTTAGTATGTGGTGAGCTCTCAAGCCAGACAGATTAGGTTCCGACCAAAACTCGGCACTTGCCGAAAAAAGGAACGGTTATTGTGTAATTGGCCTTGAATACTAGGATCGTAAAGTATTCTGCTATTCCGTGTCAACAACAACAACAACAATAGCAACAAAAATAACGCTTTTATTTGCACTTAATATTACAGCAATAATAAAGAAAAGGGATCAGACAAAAAAAAGTTACAGTTTCTTGAATGCTGGCCACCAGGAACCGGTTGCTTGAAAGTGGTTAGTGCTAACCAAAGGTTATAATTTTAACCCACGATTGGGCGAATTGCCTCCTTATCTATTAATTTGGGCTGTCATTTTGGAAATACGTAATCAGAGCAGTACCTACGCCTTTTGAGCTGGGGGGGGGGGGTCAGTGCTTATTCCTGGGTACCAGAGTTGATACTTATAAGACCGTTTAGTCACTGTCGGATCTCTAAGGGGGCAACTACTCCCCAACCCCCCGCTTGGTACGGCCCTGGTAATTGGGTTTCCATTGAAAGTACTTCAGAAAGAGCGGGGTTATTTCTAATTAAAGGAATTCAATTGAAGTTTCGCCAATGCCTGATCTAAATTTAGCGCTTTCGAACAACCGGGCCTTGCCATAGCCGTAGGAGCTGATCGAGACAGGTGTCCTTTTTTGCTTAAGAAGCACATAGAGGAGGTCGGAAATAGCTTTTAAGGCTATGAGTACCTTGTAAGCAGGCATCTTCCATATCCAAAGGGTCATAGGAGATCTATGCTTGCCAATTGGTAAGATATTTATGAAAAAATAACAGAAAAAGCTTATGGAAAACTGTTGATAACTAGGTATTTAATTTTTGTTTATTATTGATGGTATTTTGATACCAACATAATTTATTGCGATGTCCTTCCTGCCTCATTAAGCTTGGTTCACATATAACGCAGTCACATCGCAGTCATGTCTGCGACAGCATCCAGCGGTGTCGCAGACGCATTGTAGACAAGCTCCAGATTCATCGCAGACCTGCCGCATACTTTTGAGAAATCACATTTATTTTGTCCGCGCCATCTCGCCGACAGCTGTTCACATAAAAATATACGTCACAGACGAGACGTAGACATGCATTTCGTGGAGGTGGTGACGGCGACCGATCGGGAGAGTTGAATCCAATTCAACTTCTACGATTTGACGCCGACAGTGCTTCAGAGTCGGCGACGTATCTGCGTTGCGTCTGCGACATATGTTCACATATGCCGGAAAGCATTGGCGACTATCTCGCAGACACGTTGCAGGCATAACTGTGTTATATGTGAACCAAGCTTTACTGCCACTTGCATGCATGAAAAGAATGCCCAATAGCACAATGTGAAAAACTCTAAAAGTTCATTTCTTGTTTAGTGCCTTATGCTGAAGTAGGTATATGTTGATTGAAAATTTGGCCTCTCAGATAAAACAACAATAAGAGATGTTTATTTTTCCATAGTATTTCATTTACACTGTATTTACATGGTAAAATAGATGAGGGCTTCTTGAGTAACCGCCAGGTCAAACAACCGAGAAAACCTTTGTTAAATAAATTCCATTACGTAAAGTCGGAGTACATGGCACAAAAATAGGACAAACAATTGTGCAAGAGTACAAACACAGGTCAGACATTAATAAGAAGTTACAACTGTTATAAAAATGCAAATATGACAAAAATCGAGTCACAGGAGGAAAATAATGCATTGTATATAGTATAATGTTCTTGTCTTTCGTGAAGTGCTCATTTAACTGAACTAGAATTGTAAAAGTTATATTCTGCAGACAAATCTCAGAACTATTTGTAAACTCATTTGAATGTTTAAACCAGCCACATACAAAATGTAAAGTGGTTTATAAATTTGGTAAGTTTAAATTCTGTACCAGACATCTCATATTTGTCTAATAAATGTGCCGTTGATAAGAATGTCTTTTACGAGAGCTGATACTGAAACTTCTCGACTGTTTTAAGATTTCATCTTCAAATGTTATTTTACAAATATGTTCTCAGTATTTTACTTATTTAGAGGTCATAAATTTCATATTGTGAAATGAAATAGTCTGTATACGTTCGAGAGCTGGTCCAAAAACGTCCTACTGACCTTGTTTTTCATGTGTACCCAAACAACCGTTGCTCTGTAAGCAAGGTTTAACTGTTCTTAAGGAAATTTCAATTTTAAAAAAATGGTTCATTAAATTGACATTAGGAAGAAGGTTTCAATCCTCCCCTCATTTTCAAAGTGGCCAATCATTGCTCATCAGCTCAAAATCACAGCAGGATCAAGATCAACAGGATGTTGTATTTCCAAAAAGGAAACCTTCATTCACCCAGGGCTAGCTCTAATTAGGGTATTTCTAATTGTTGGGCTTTCAAGCAATCTGATTGGTTCGCTATCTCTTGGTAATGTGGGAAATTTCAACCTCCCACAAGGTGGATAATTTGCGGAATGTAATAATGGCCTCCCGTTTCGCGGTAGTGACGGAAGAGGAAATCTTACAAGTGCTTACTTTTCTTGAATGTATTGTGTTGTCTATTCTCCGTTATTGAAAAATATAAGCAGAAATTTTTTGTGTTGACTTTGGAATCAGTGCTAATGTACATAAACAAGAAAGTACAGCGGCCAACATTTTCTGATTAAGGTTTTATAAAGGGATTACTAATTTCAGACTCGTCTAAAATAATTAATAGGGAATTGGCTTGTATGGTGCTAAGTACGTACTATGTATAGGGATAACGGGTTAACAAGTTAAAACTCTAAAACGTAGCTACAAAGATTAGTTGAGAGGTTCCGAATGTATAGAGGAATAACTTTGTTTTATGATGTATGTCACAAAGTAAACAATAAAAATGAGTGTTGTCTTAGTTTTGCGTATTAGTTAAAAAAATGAAATGATAAAGCCACACCAAACACAAAAGCCAATATGAAACCCAAAAAATCATAATCACAACTATAATGATAACAATATTATAAATAATAATAATAACAATAATAATAATAATAAATAACAATGATAATACTACATTACGATATAGCGCACACACTTTACTATTCCAAGCGCTTAACAATATGAAGAAAAAAATCTGTTTCTAAATGAATATTTCCCTTAACAAAAAGTGCAAACCCTAACTAAAAACCTGCCTATCAAAATGAAATCAGACGCTTGTCATGTCGGCTAAATGAACGAACATTTGACGCGCACGTTAGTTTAGGAGCGCAAAAGGAACTTGCACACCATGTTAACCTATCATATTGTATGAGGCGATAATTTAGTCAAGTACTGTTAATACCTGGAATACCCTGCCGCCTCAAATACGAAAGAAAAACCCCTTTTCTATTTATAAAGCCGGCAAATTTAAGCACATATCTAATTAGACAAACTAAACGTTTATCCATATGTATTATTTCTTCTTTTCTGTAACCAATATACTATATACTATCAGTTGCCAATCTTCAGTGGACAGCTCGAAGCAAATTTCCAAACAGTAAAGTTCTGAAACTCAAGTAGGGAAACGTTTGCAAGATTTTTGTAATTTGTATTTTGCTAAGTATTTATGCACTTTGTTTGGCATTTTTGCACTTTGTTAAAAAAAATTGCACCGCTTTCAACCAATCAGAATCGAGAAATTTTTTCATGTGTATTATTAGGCCAAATACAACCCATTTGGCCAAATACAACCATTGTGCCCAAATAGAACCAATTTTGCCCAAAGACAACCATTTTACCCAAACAGAATATATTTCCCAAATACAACCATTTTGCCCAAATAGAACCAATTTTGGCCAAATACAAGCCAATTGGGAAAACACAACTTATTTGGCCGAATACAACCCATTTTGCTCCAATACAACCCGTTTGGCCAAAGACAGCCCATTTTCTCTAAATACAACCCATTTGGCCAACTACAACCCACTTTGGCCAAATAGAACTCAGATGCACGGCCAAATACAATCCACTGAGTCAAATAAAATCAATGTCGCCAAATACGACATATTTTTGCCAAATACAACCCACTTTGCCCAAAAGAACCATTTTGCCCAAATGGAAGCAATTTTGCCCAAATACAAACCATTTGGCCAAATACAACCCACTTTGCTCAAATACAACAATTTTGCCCAAATAGAAGCGATTTTGGCCAAATGCAACTCATTTGGCCAAATACAACCCAATTGGGCAAAAATTACAACCCATTTGGCAAAATACAACCCATTTGGTCAAGTACAGCCCATTTGGTCAAATACAACCCATTTTGCCCAAATAGAACCAATTTTGCCCAATTATAACCATTTTGCCCTCATAGCACCAATTTTGCTCAAATACAACCACTTTGCCCAAATAGAACCATATTTGGCCAAATGAAACCCATTTGGCCAAATGCAACCCACTTGGCCCTAATACAACCAGTTTTGCCCAAATACAACCAATTTTGCCCAAATCGAATCATATTTGCCCAGAATGCAACCATTTTTCCCAAATGGAACTACATTTGGCCAAATACAGCCCATTTGGCAAAATACAACCCGTTTTGCCCAATACAGCCAATATTGCCCTGCCCAAATAGAACCCATTTTGGCCGAATACATGTGGAAGTGGTTCAGCTTCTTGGCATGGTGCTGGTAGACCGTTCATGTTTCATAGCCATAGAGTAGTGTGGTGAGAATTATGGCCCAGTACACCCTCATCGTGGTCCCTATGATGATGCCTCGACTGTTCCACACGTTCTTGTGGAGTCTGCCGAAGGCGATACTGGCTTTTGCGAGTCTGGCATTCATCTTGTCGTCAATCACAACGTTTCTCGATAAAGTGCTGCCAAGATAGGTGAACTTATCCACTGCGTTCAGTCGAGACTTTTCTCGGCTATTGTTTTGTAGTCTTAGGATTGGATGAAATGTTGTAACACAAAGTAAATGTTGCTGTTTAAATTAGTTTCAAAACCATTTGTTTCAAAACCATGTTGTGATAGGTTAGTGTGTTTGCGGTATGAAAATATAAACATTCTAATGTGGGGAAAACGAAATTCTACAGAACATAAGAAAGGTTGGCTACCTCTTACACGGATTCTTACTTAATAGTACGTTTTGACACGCTGGTCTAGAAATTAGGAAAATGCCTTGAAAATCATTTGGGCAGTACAATAATTCAAATTCGTACATTCAGACTTTACTTTATTGGGCAATCCAATTATTTCACAATTGTTTATTTTAGGTAACCCGATTTATTTATTTTTACAAAAATTACTTCAGAGGAGATATGAAATCCTAAACAAAGCACTCATTTGGATGACAGTCAGTGTTGAAATATGAAAAAAAATCCGAGATGAACTAAAATCCGAGGCATGAAAAACTATGTTTGACTACAAACGTTGACTTTTGCGAAGGTCACCATCGTTTTTGATTCAAAACAGAAATCTTTTCTTGCAACTATGCTGAAAAAGTTTGACCTAAAAATGTGGCTTTTTGAGAGATTTGGCAGCCAGAAAATGTGGAATATATTTACTGAAAGAAAGACAACCAACCCTAGGCCCATTCTGCCCCTGAAACACTAGGCCCAGGAACTCCAAAACAACTCAGTCTGAAGAACATTACTAGTTTACTTGTAGAAAGCACAAAACAACATAAATATTTCAAACAAGGATGTTTATTGTATCACAGATGTTGTTACAGCTCTTGGTACTTGGAAAATATCACAATTTTGTTGGTAACGTGTAAAACACATCCGGCCACAGACGATTATGTTTCGCTGCTTTACCATTAGCTTTATCCTCAATGTCTAGGTTTCTGAGTAAAAAAGAACAAAGTGTAGTTTTTCACCAAAGCTTGTTGTTTGATAAAGGGTTTTGTGCCCAGTTTAGACATTTGCATTCTGCCGTGTCCAATTCAATGTCATTTAAACTCGTGGCAAACTTCACTCTCTGAGAAATAAATAAACAAATACATACATACATACATACACACATAATACATACATACATACATACATACACATAAACAAACAAACGAGCAAACAAACCAATAACTAACTAACTAAAGAAAGAAAGAAAGAAATAAAGAAATAATTTAGAGTTCCGTTAAGTCTTCTAAGACACTAGAATAAATCTGCTTTCTGTGGTGAAATTGTTCCGATCCCTTCCCTCAGGGGGTTGTACCAGCCCCTCCTTATTTTTGTTAATAAACTAGAAGTTACCAATGGCAATAGGGAGTGCTGCGAGCTAATATTAACTTTAGGTTTTAAAAAAGCAACTATAATAGTACATTCTTTTTCATCCAATGTGTAGAGCATTTGTCTTTCTGCATTGCTATAGTGACAATATTTGTATCTCAAACTTTAAAATCTTAAAGGTGGTATATTTCCCAAGTGTCACACTGGTAGTGTATTGAGCTTGTATATACCAAATAAGTGTACTGATTATTATAATTAGAACAACAAATTACATTAGCGGCTCTACTTGTTGCATGGCATTTGTCAAGAGTTTTCATCAAAATGTACATCTAAACATAAGTGATTTACAGTAGAAAATTTTACATGTTTGTAAAATTGGTCCTGTTACCTACTCCCTCCACCCCCTCCACCTCTTCACTCTCTTAATTTTATCAATTTACTTTCCTATCCACAAAAAAAAATAATCGAAAATTAAGCTACATAAACCTTAGCCTTGGGGGCAATAGTTCCCTACCATGCCCTCTCTTCACCACTTTTCTTACAGCAATGCAGCTAACAGTGACGTTCAGTCAACCACGACCACTTTTGTCATATATCTATTTCTTCCTCACTCTTTTTCTTACTAGCTTCTTGATAAAACGAATTCAAACAAATTACAAAAGACCTGAAAATTTTAGTTTGAATGCTATGTCACTGGAATGATGCAAATATCTTAATCTTTGGCTTTGCTCTGGGCTTCGATGGTGTTGATTTATAATTGCTATTGTTTACTTTTTGAAGTTATAATAAAACTAAACAACTAAGGTTTATGATTAACACACAGACCACCGAGCTATTTACTGTAACAAATTAACCCAAGGGGGGAGGCCATGTGGACCCGCCTCCCCCGTATATTTTCGAAATTGTTGCACATAAAGGATCAAGCTTTGGCATGTAAGCAGCTTTGGGTAAGCTAATTACTTTCCATATAGCAACAATGAAGTTTTAATTAAGAACTGTTGTTATGGCAACAGCTGTTTCACAATATGTCCACCATCTTGGCCGCCACCTTAGATTTTTCGAAAATTTTATTTTGCGAAAAACTGCAGCAAATTTTATCAAAATTAGTAGAAAGCATGTGTTTGCAGCCTGAAATAAGAATATAATTAAGAATGGAGTCTAAAAGAAGAAATTAGAAAACATTTTGTCAAAAAGTTACAGTTTTCTATTTCAAATTTTAACTTACATGATTGATTGTAAGTGATGACGCCATTCAATTAACTTCAAAAGATGCGCCGATTATCGGACTAAAGATACTGAAAATTTTATTTTGATTGCTTGAAAGCTTCAAATATTTGGTCGGCAAAACCTATGGGGGTGTCCAAGATGGCCGCCATAAAATGAGCATGGTGTCCTGTGACGTCATTATGACGTCATGTGATGCTAGTTAATTAACTGATTAATTTATATGGGCTTAATTAGTTAGTGTACCAAAATTGATTGCAGTAGCTTTTACCATTTCAGAGAAAAAGGCCGCGGTAAGATTGGCAAGATAGGGTAAGATAGGTTTAAGTAACTTAGGTCGTATTCTTGGATTTATTGCATTGGTACAAACTATAAGAAAGCTAAACATGCAAGTTGTCAACTACCCAAATTTTACTGAAGCGAAAGTAAGCGATTGAATTCTCAGACAGGCTGGACCTCCACTGCATGGTGATTCTTTGTGCCTTTGAAATATGCATTTTGTTTGAAAATTGCTGAAATATATGGAGGGTGGGAAAAGGGAAATTTGAACTGTAACTTCCTTACACTAACTTGGCTTCGATAGTGCTTAGTTTTCTAAATTTTACTTAGTACTCACGTGTAACGCAGGGACACAGCCTCTCAATATTTGGGTAAGCCGGTGCACTACCACAGTTGATCTTTTTCGGAATGTTTTTCCACCCAATACATTTCTTGGTAAACCCAAAACAACTTTTGATGTACTTCGGGTCGTCGGGATGGCTATACGTATCCGTTGGTAGCCCAGTTGAACAGTTGACTCCCTTGTCTCTGAAGATAGCAAGTGTGCTGTCGTCTGTGAAGCCGTGGTTGGTATCGATACAATCAGCATCATGCCTCTCACAAATCTGGTTACAGCTCTTTTTTCCTCCTTCTAAGTAGTGGTTAACAGCTACAAAATAAAACATGGAGATGAACTATGCCATTATAGATGCATTTGAGTTCTTTTTAATTCCAAACTCTTTTGATCGGAACGCTATTTTTGGATCCAGATAGGAACTGAAGATATCTCCTAATTTTGGTTAAGTTTGATTTAAAGTCATTCCTTTACATTGATCAAGTCGTGGTTCAACTCCACTTCAGTTTTCCAAGTGCCGTTCCAGCAGTTAGGTTGGTTTCAAATGTGTACATTTTAAGTGTGGTATGTCTGAAGCACTTTGAACTTTCATATACATATCGTTCGAACGTCCAAGGGGGCATGGGGGTCTAATTGACAACCCCATAGATTTTCCAACCTAAAATGTGAAGCTTTCAAACCATCAAAATGAAACTTTCAGTACCTGTAGTCTACTAACAAGCACATCTTTTGCCGTTAATTGGTTGACATCATCATTTATAATGCATGCATGATAAATTATGTAAATTAAAATTTGAAATAGAAACTGTAAATATTTGGGAAAATTTATTCTAATTTCTTTTTTTAAACTCCATTCTTAACGATATTCCTGTTTGAGGCTGCAAACACGTCACACGTCTCCAGCTGGGTGTTTTGATTCTGGCCTTTTACTATTTGTCTTAAACATTTCGTTGCACTGTGTCGCGTAATACCTACCGCACTTAGTTTTATTCAGAAACGACAACAACTGTTGCTGAGTTCCTTCCATATTATATCTGCAAGTGCCGTATATCCTAATCTGTGATTCGTTAAGAGCACTTAAGGCTTCTGTCAGCTGACAGCCACACACCAAAGGATTATTGGAAAGACCTCTGTGAAAGAAATTCAAGAAAAAAATATTATATTCCACTCAATACCTTTCTTGCAACCAGTGGGTGCATTCTGTTTTAAAATCTGTTATGTTTGACTAACGGAAGCCCTAAACTAAATTCCACTGAGACAAAAAACGCGTTTCTAACAATGCTAATAATTAGCTATTTTTGTAAACTAGCGATAAAGCATAATGAATATTCAAGTGAGGTTTTTATATATCTGACATTTGTACAACTTTCACTTACAAGGAGTCTAGCGACGTTAGTCCTGCAAATGTGTCGTTGGGGACGGCTTTAATGTTGTTGTCGGTTAACCATCTAAGAAAGAAATTGTGCTTTTACAAGCAACTCATAAACACTTGTGTAGTCTGTCAAAAATTGTGTGGTCATGTCGGGTTGGCAGTTCTAAAATGAAATGTCGACAAACATGAAAAACGCGATAAATATGTTTTAGAACTGATTGAGATTAATAACAAATGTGAGGTTGGGTCGGAGCCGGGATTTAACGAAGGACTTTACCTTATTTTTCAACAAATATGCTACCGCTTATGTCAGGATCTACATTTTTCATGCATTTTATTTTGGTTAAAGGGTCTTAGTTTAACAGTGTGAAACCCCGCTTGCTCCGCCACAGAGAAGCGTTTCTATGTAACTAAACAATGAGTGAAGCGTTTATTGGAACTAATAGGCTTCTTTAAATATCTTCTCTTCTAGATGCAAGTCACACACCTTGGTTGTGTTGTCTCGGTTATTTGTACCTCGATTAATTATCGCCTAGGTTTTATGATCTTTCGGTAAAAGCTGCCTTAATAGAAACATCTCAGCTATGAACTCTATCCGTTGTATGTCCCCTCATTAATATGCTCACACGGTTATAATCTCCTTCGGTTGACCCTCTATTTATGCAAAATATGCAAATTTGGCAGTTTCAGTCTTCAAGGTTAACGTTTTTCACAACAACTGACTCGTAGTTATGCAGCCTTTTGTATGAGATGCCCCACAATGCATTTACAGTAAAACTGATTTGGATTCAGTTTGGCCAAAAACTAGAAAGTTAAAATCATTGTTGGGGGCCAGAATTGCCGTGGTAAATACTGGAAAAAAGAACATGAATTGTTAATTGTAACAAAAAAAGAGCATGTTGTTGTTCCTGTTAACTTTCAGCTTCAAACCCTAAGTGATTACTGACAGCCTTGAATGTGTCAAATACGTTAAAATAATTAATTGCCGATTCAAATTCACAAACTTAAAAAAAGTAACTTTACTTAAGTTAAGTTAGTTTAAGTTTAATTAACTAACAAAAATCTAATATGTTTGAATTTTAAAATGTTCAAACTTCACCGACTTTTTATCCCCTTGCTTGCGTTATCTGCATTTAGACTGGGAGTTTACGCATGTGGCGTTCATAAGAGTGTAAATTGATTTTTTTAAATGTTTCCAAACAATAAAGCTGAGATGCTGTTGTTATTTATTTCCCTTGATTTACGGAGACAAACACTAGAAATTCGCATTCTAGCTGAAGGTATCAGTAGTAATATTGGTTAGTGATTATAAATTCATTGTGAATTAGTGGCAAAAAAAGTAAAAAGAAATGGAAGATATGTATTCCACTGATGCGTTTTAGGCTGATACTTGTAGAAGTGACACTTACAGTACTTTTAAGGACGGTAAGTTTGTAAATGTGCCGCTGCCGATGGTTGACATGTTGTTTTTACTCAGAAATCTACCAAAGAAAGAATTGTGTTTTTAAACCCTTATGGACGCAGTCCCTCAGGATTATAAGTTTCGTTAATTACAAGCCGTTCGGTTAAAAACACCTATTGTTAAAATCTGCCTTAGAGACACACACGTTTGGTTATAATTTCTCTCGGTAATCTGCTCTTTCGGATATATATATACATGTAAATACCCTCCGTAACAAGCTAATCTTTTACCAGCAAAACACATTCCTAGGTTAGAGAAAAACTGAAGTTTACTTTTATTGGTTTTGTTAATTTTAGTTGTGGTAGATTTAGCCTTTGAGCCAACAGCAATACCACCTCTAAAAAACCATAAACACATAAACACATAAACACATGAACACATAAACACATAAACACATAAACGCAAAAACAAATAATCATATCAACATATAAATGCCTAAATACCCAAATACCCAAATACCCAAATACCTAAATACCCAAATAACCAAATATCTAAATACCCAAATACCTAAATAATAAAATCAATAAATAAGTAAATAAATAAAACAAATAAACAAACAAACAAATAAATGAATGAATGAATGAATGAATGAATTCTAAGAAAGCAGTCTAAATGGCCGGCGGACATGTCATCAATGATTGCTGCCACAACAGCATCTGAACATATCGGGATAAAAGGTGCTTAACCCGCTTGAAAAACATCACTGGGTTGATTAACAATTGAACACATTGAAAGTTTGTTAGGTTTGAGATAGATTACGAGTTAACTGAAGTAGATTACAAGTTGACTGGTAGAACTAAGTGGCGTAATGGACTTGACAGTTAGTAACCAAATATCCTGTTGTATGCTTTTTTCGATCAGAAAATGTCTAAAGCCCTGTTTACACGGCACAAATTAACCTGGGTTCGACCCGGGTTAAGTCTAACCCACCTCCAGAGGTGGGTTCGACCCGGGTCGAACACAGGTTAGCTTGGAAAAGTGTCGTGTAAACAAAAACCTGGGTCTCACCCGGGTTAGTTTTGACTTTGCACATGCGCGCTCGTGTGTTCACCTGTCAAACTTTGCAGCGTGTCTGACGCGAATGTCAACGAGAATGTTCAAAACAATAGACTTGATAACAGAATACGATAACTTCACATGGATATGCAACCAGCTGACCTGCGTCTGAAAAATTAATCCTAGTTCGCCCCAGGTTTGTGTTTAGACGCGTTTTTGGTATTTGTCCGTATGAGCAAAGTTCGTTTGTGTCGTGTAAATAGGGCTTAACTCCTAAACTAGCAGGAGGGGGGGGGGTCGTTGAACACCCCCTCAGTTTTTTTTGGTCTTAAATTTTTACCCCTTGACCAATTGCCAAACGCTTTTGTACAACTGTTCCTCGATAACGAACACATCTTTGGTAATCAAGTGACGCCAGTCTCTTGATTTTAAGCCAAATCTCAAAAATCGAAAATCCAAGATGGCGGCCATCGGCGCGATGGCAACAGAGGCTATTTAAGTGATGATTGTTACTATGTAAATTAATTTGTAGGTCATGCACTAATTGCATGCCAAAGGACATGTGCATATTGTCAACCGTTTCAAAAACTTTGCCTGTACATGCGTGGCAAAATAGCCTGCCAGTTTAAGGGTTAAGACTGCCAGCACCTGTATCACTCAGCGCTTCTTTTTGCGCTCACCATCATTTAGATAATTTCATAAACTTTCCATTAATATATAGGTTGTGGGTGTCTGATGCGTATTAACGAAGTTACATACGGAAAACTGAAAACACCGCTCAAGGTAAACGGTAACCTTAAGAAGTACTTTTCCAACAATTACGTTTGTCATTAACACCTCGCCCATTCCTTGGGACGTTACTGGTCTCTTACCTTTAGTAGTTGAAAAACTGGAAGTCGTTGCAAGTGAGACGTTAGACAAGATAATACCCCCCCCCCCCTCCTGGGCCCAGTTGTTCGAAAGTGGGTTAACGTTAGCCCACGGTTAAAACTTCAACTGACTTTTTGGTTTGCTTCTTTATAGATTGATTCGGGCTGTCACAACTTTCTGGTTTTACCCTGCGAGGTTTATGTATCCTGGTTTTCGTGCAGTGTTTCAGCAATAAAGTTAAAAGAATAGAATTCGCGTTCTGAGAAAAGGAAATTTAATTTGAAGTTTCAACTGATCTTGTATTAAATTTAACCCATTTTCTAAAAGCTTGATTTATTAATGATTTTATATTAACTTGTAAATTGAAATTTTGAAGAAATGTTGGATGAAATTTAACAAGTTCAGTGCAGTGCTCGTTCAGTCTAAAGTAGACTTATCGATTATTTTTTAATTACAAGTGTTTTCATATCATTCGCCTTCAGATATGCAATGTATCATTTAGTTGTTCGGGGTGCCCAGCTACCTAAGTTAATTTAAATTAAATTACTCCTTTTTATGTAAGTTAAATTTTATACGTTGAGGAAATAACTGGTCTATTATTGCTCTTTAGTAGTATACTCTTCAGTAAAGTTACGCTGGCCCGCCTAGATTAGCGATGCCACCTGCGGTGTCAGCAACACCTGTAATCTATAATTGGAGTTTGAAATAAATTGAAGTTGAAGTTGAATTTGTCGTTGTTTTTGCTGTTTTGGACCGGTCATTATTCAGGGCCGGAGTGGGGGCTGAATTGAAAATATTTTCTTCTCGAAAATCTTTGGCCCAACCTGACTGTTTAAAAATGTACCAAGTTTTAAAACTGGCTGAAAATTTGCCAATCAACAACCCCACTCATTGTCATTGTCCATTGGTGCATTCAAACCACTGTTACTGTCCATTGGTGAATTCAAACCTCTGTTACTGCTGTCCATTGGTGCACTCAAAGCCAGATTAAAATTATTTTTTTTCAAGTTATTAGACTAGTAATGCTGCCTCAAGTCCCTTCCAATTTGTTTCCTTTATGTCTACAATAACTGTATAGATTTATGATTACAATAACTGTACAGCTTTAGGATCTTATTTTTCTCTTATAGGTAAATATCGCTCCTTATATGTAACTCTGCATGAAACGTAAATGTCTTTCTGTGTGTCCTTTTGTACTCTTTTTTTCCCTATTCTTTTAAAGTACCGACCAAACTATCAAACAATGACTCGAAGTTTATGGTTACTGGCTCGGTTAGCCCAAAGGTTATTTCAGGTAATCATCACCTATCCCTATCTCAACTCTTTCTTTAGTAATATCTTTTAAGTAACAAACATGCATAATGTTTGTGTTTAACGGTAGACAAAATGGCATACTCCGGACTAGGAAGTCGTTTTCTAACTAGTAAATGTAACAGTGACAACAACGGTTTTATTTTTAGTCAGGATTATGAATTTGCATTCACAAATTTGCATACACAAGGAATGAAGAACCATTGGGCTCACTTTTGTTAGCATGTTTAACACTTACAGTGTCTCTAGCGAATACAATCCTGTAAACATGTCTTCACCGATGGCAGTAATCTTGTTGGAACTCATATAGCTAACAAAGCAACGATTGTGCTTTTATAAGCAACTAATTTATACAGATGTTCAGATATTGTTTCTATAGGGAAAAAATCTGGCATGTATTAGATCCAAATTGCTTACTCTCTACTGTGTTACTTGGTTTTTTATTAACTCTATTTAAGTTCAAAGACCAATTCCCAAAAGCTTTAGCGTTACCAAAGTGATTGCATGTGCTGGTTTAAAACTTCAATACCAATCGTACGATAGTTACAGTAAGTTGTAGTTAAAGTTATGTTAAATGTCTGAAAATAAGAAACCGGTCTACTGTCTACTCTTTGTTGGCTTAGACTGTGTTATTTTAATCCGAATTAATGAAGAAATGGTTCGAAACTTAATCAGTACGCTCATTGTAATGCTGATCCATTCTTAAAATATACAGTTAGTCAATGTTTAAACTTTCCTTGCTTCTAGATATGAAATCTGTTAACAAGTTTCGTTAAGTGTCTGGCCACTTAATTTTAGTTGCATTATTTGTGAAACAAAATGGTAAAAACAGAAGCTGTTAGTATATGTGCATGTTACTTACATTCGTCTTAACTTCTTTAGTCCTGTAAATAAGCCGTCTGGAATCACTGGTATGTTGTTCCTATCAATAAACCTAAAAAAATAGTTTGTGTTTTAACAAAGGGCTAATAAGCTCATATGCGAGATCACTCAGTGGCCTAATAACATACATGCAAAAATTACTGATTGGCTGAGAGCTGTGCCGTTAAAGAGTAACAACAGTGCAAAAAGCGTAACCACCAGTGTAAACTACATATCAAATATCTGAAATATGATTGGCCGCAAATTAATATATGTTATAAGCCAATAATATCACTTATTATACAGCTGACTGGTTTTGCGTACTGTGACTGGTCGATTCCTGTCGGAATTGAAGGTGAAGGAGTTCGAAGCAACTTCTGAGGACTTGATTAAACAACCATGCTACCTCTAAGCTTTAATGCAAATTTCGGTTTAAGGGCTCGATAGAACCGTTTTAATCACCTCTTGATAAGTCACAGAGAGTCAGTTCAGGTAAAACAAAGGAAAACAATTCTTTTGTTGAGGGTATTTAGGTATATAAATGATTTGCCATTTGATGCTGTGGTCGATGGTGTTGTTCTTTAAGGACCATACATGTGTGCTTGCCCTAGAACGATTTTAAATCATGTTATCGGAACCATACATCGTCGTTTCGCAACCAGTCACAGAAAAACGCCACCGAGCTGAGTAAACATGTATGGTCCCTAAAGAACAACAACATCGACTACAGCATCAAATGACAAATCATTGCACGCGCCATGCCTTGTGATAGTGCAACCAAGCGATGCAATTTATGCCCAACCGAAAAATATATAATTATCTGCCAACTGCACCGCTACACACTGAACAAAAGGAATGAACTCGTGGCATCCTGCAGTAGGGTAAAATCAACATGCTTTGATTTCCCAATCCATACTTGTGATCAGTGATTTATTCCGGCGGCCGGACAGTGCTCAACATTAAAGAGAGCCTGTATCCGGAACGAGGATAGTAAAAACGACTCGGTCGAAGCCCGCTAAAAACTAGAT
>JAOBRH010354439.1:0-11421 GCA_027575125.1 Umimayanthus parasiticus | reverse complement strand
AAAACATGCACTTTAGAGATCAAGTAGGGAAATACTTTTTAAATAAAAATGAAAATAATATAAAAATAGTTTTTTTCAAAAATTTCGATTTTTTTTTTCAAACTTTGAAACTGCAGAACTAATTTTGCATACTCTATAAGTGATGACTTCATCTGATTAACGTCAACAGTTTTATAGTTTTTAACATTGAGTTTCAGCTACTGAAAATTCATTTTTAATTGCTGTAAAGCAGAGGTTAAGATCGGAAACTTGGGGGTCCAAATACACCCCAAATCCACCCCCCTCCCCCCTTAAACATTTAAGGCATTAAGACTGTGTGCCCCTATACCAATACGAATCACTGTTCGTCTTTGGATAATTCTCTTTGCAATGACGGCCAACAGTTTGACAGTTCTAACTTCATTATTTTAAGTCTTGTTATTTCTCTTTCTGTGCAATCGAAGCACTTTCAAAGTGCTTATACACGATATACAACATAGATATTTTGCCAACTACCCCAGCCCCTCTCCCTGACCTCGGGATCAACTTACTGTTTCTCGGCATTCTCTTTTTGTTCACCCTGTGATGATTGGGCGGCCAGTGGACTCTGTGGTGATTGGGAGGCCTGTGGTTGTCTTTCCTGGCATTCGTTTTTCTCCTCTACTTGACTGACTAAAATGTGTTGAATTAATACTTCAACATCAATCCACACTTTTCTTCTCGCCAGTTCAGTATTTAATATTTTAAAGAACAAAATAATAGAGGATTCAATGACGAGATGAACCGCAAAATGTCCCCTTTTCTTCATCTTATTTCCCATCAAGAATGTTACAATAAGATCTGAAGCAAAGGGACTTCAGGTAGCTAGTTTACTTACTCTATCACAAAAATTACAATTTCCTCAAACCTTATTGGCTCATTCAACACTCAATTATCCCTTAATCTGGCAGCCAAACCATTTCTCGGAGAGTATGTAACAACAAAATGTTGTTATTGGACACCTGTTATCGCCTGACAGTTAAACAAACCAATCAAACCTGAGTTCCTGGCTTTCTCACCAATCAGCAACAAGAAAAAAGTTAAAATTAACAGCAGCAACTAATCTCCGCGAAACTGTAATCAAAGCAAAATGGAGAAATTTTGACTTTAACAGTAATAGTTCTTCAAGCAAGATACAACAACCTTGTTTATCTGTTATTTCATTTTCTGAAATTGTATTTTTTTTATGATAAATTTGTAATAGGACTTCGTGTCGACCAATTCTGTTTGTAATCACTACTCGAGAAAAATTTGGATTCGATCTCCGCGCTCATCCAATTTTGTTTGTCACTGTATGATTACTGCAATGATTAAACTTACACAAACGTTTCAACATGAAGAAAATATAAACAACGCAAACAACAGAACTGGTATTGTTCAAGCTATTTAGTTTTGTTAACCACTGCATATTTTTGTTGCTTTCTGGGAGGTCTTGAGTAGTTTCTCATTACGGTTTCAGTCTACCATCTTGAGCACGTTAATAATTCACATTGCGTTCCCAAACGGCACTTATGTTGAAATTGTTGCTTCAGAATCAATATGACTGCAAAGCAAGGACAGAAAATAATACAGGTTTAATTTCGGGCTGGATTTGCTTATAATAAGTTTCAATCATTTCGGCGGACCTGGGTTCAGAGGTAAAAACCGTGCAGTGACAATCGAAACCGCGGATCAGCCACAGTCACGGTGGAACTCTAAGTTTTCGTGACAGCCATTTGATAGTGGAACTTGTTTACGATAAATTCCTGGTTAAACAGTAAGTATCTACTTTTATTTCGAGTTGCGTCAGAAAGATTTTGAAACATATTGCCTTATTTAGTCTCGAAGTGGTTAAGGAACTTAATGAACCATATCTGATATCTCAAACTTTCACTGAGAAAACAGGAAGCAACTTGTGAGTTATGACTCATGGGGAGTTGAGGCCATTGCATGGATGCTGAAGCAAATACGGAAATGACTTGAATGAAAAATAACTTTGAGTTAGTCAGGGGTACGAGTTAATCTATAGTTCGAGTTTAAAATTGATTCTCCATTATTCCATATTGAAAATATAAAAGCAAGGCAAAATATGTTACGTGATAATTAAAACAAATTTTGAACACCAAGGAACATTTACCTTGCTTCTTATATAACATCTTAACAAGTTATTAGTATTATTACACACAATCTGGTTACAAGAGCAATTTTGCAAGAGCTGTTTTCAAGTGAAGTCCTGAGATTTTCGGCTAAATATAAGCATTACTATATAACATTAGCATAATATCGTCCCTCCCCCTCCTCAATGCTGGAGTCTATTTAGCAGCATATAAGTGATGTTAGATACATTATTTTGCTGAGATAGTTGTATATTCCATTTTACGATTTAGAGGTACCCGGTTGGGTGGATAATTCTGTTCTTTACTGGTTCAAGTTCTAGTTCACTATACTCTTTTAAGAAGAAACTTAAAGGCTCTATTATCCAAAATTATTAAATAGCTACTTATTAATGCAGCAATACTTTATAATTATATACATATGTGTGTGTGTGTTTGCCAACTACTCATTTAATAAAATATAAACATCAATCTACGAGGAGATTAAAGTCTCATACGCCATGTGGTTTCTTTAAATCTCCTCGCCGTTCTTTGTAATTTTCTGTTATATTTTAATTATGTACTCATTGTTGTAAGGTTTCTTTTTTCTATAATGCTTAATTTGTAATTTAATTTATTCTGTATTGTAGTTTAATATGTATAATTTGCATTCAAAAATTATACTTTCTTCTTAGATATATGGCGAAATAAAAAATATCAAAAAATGTCAAATGTCAAGAAAGAATGAGCATTATATATTTTCGATCCTGCCTGACAGTTATGTACTTAAATCACACGTAATATGTCACATACCTAAGGTTCCTCATATCTAATATTCAATAAGCCTTTGGCTTCTTTTGGGTTCTCTTGCCACCCTTCCGTTTGTAGGTTATCTCTTTTGTGTAAATTCTTTTCTATTGGCAAAATAAAGAATGAAAATGAAACGAGAATAACTTTAAGGACACTTAGCGCTGCCCCGAATTGAAGAATAAGCTTCAGTCTAAGTTAAGTTTTGCCCAGGATCTAGTATAGCCCCCTTAAACGCTAATTGGGAATTCGGTTGAAACTTTCAGCTACTTTCCGTGGAACTTGGTTGTGTAAACGTGAATTGGTAGCCTAGATCAGTCTACAGTGAGCTAAATGCATGGATGGGTTAAAAAAAATTCTACAGGGATCAATCATGTAATTGTATTTTCAAGTCACACGTTACAGCAGCAGCACAAAACAGGCTTGTACCTTTCTGTCACTATAAGCCATGTCATCAATGGTAATGTTCCGCCAAGCCAGCTGCATCCTTGCCGTTTTAAGCGGACAACAAAAATTGCTGGCCATATGCTTTGAGGGCCATGTATCAGGCAATCTCAGACCTGATTACTGTGGGAGCCGAACCCAACTTTTGTGAAGAGCTAGATGTCCTAGAGTCCTAATTAAACTCGTTGCTATTATACTGGCGCAGCAGGGCGAAAGCAGAAGATCGACAGCAATGGCGGCACGCCTGGAGAGAGTATGACACGAGATTTAACCGTCAACACGATACATGACGACAAGCACTGTCTGGATTGCAAGTTGTTGAAATTTCGAAAAAACCTATCTCAGTTGTGTCGATCCAAGCTGAAGTTGGTAGACGATCATAAGACCCAGCCGACAGACATTCGGGTCGACCGAAATTCACTATCTTCGTCTGTTGGGTCAAACGTCGATCACAATTCAGACGAAACCGGAAGTTGTGGGTTCGAACCCCATCGGGTCAGAGATTTTTTCTCTTTGCCCGTGTGGGCGCATTTCCTTTCTAGCTCAGAAGGTATTATTTGGGATATTTATACAGCACTCCAACACGCCACATTTAAACCACTATAGCAACAAATTTTCAGTCCTTCTATCCGTCTGTTTGAACGTGTCGGTCGTTCCAAATAAAGTCCTCCGTCGACATTAATTGAGACAAACGCAGAACTGATCATTAAATTCTACGTCGCTGAAATCTTCGACGTTTGTCCCGGGCCTAAAACTTGCATAATGTACATCTATTATGTTATTTTTTATTCACTTGTGAATCCTGGCTTACCGGGGTAAAACTGGCAAGGAACTCGTCTGTTGGACTTGAATGAAGACAACACTATCTTTTTAGACCGTTTTAGATTGACTTTATAACTAATATTACCATTTATTATTTAGATGCTGCTGATAAAGAATACTTTATCAAACCAACATATTACTGCAGCAATACTATCTTTTCTGCTTATCATATATAGAACTGAGTTGTATGCTTCAGATAAAACTATCTTTAAATCTGATACACGCTTTTTTCATAAGAACAACGAGGCTCAAATTTGGTCAAAAATTAAGAGCAATGTAAAAACAATCCAGGCTGGGATTTGGAATCATAAATGCAAAGTTTACGTTTCTTAATAAAATTCTAATATTTTCCTCAAACTCCGACTGTATCGAGCGTTGAAATACTACAAATGTTGAGATCGATCGAATTTCCATTGCGATTTATTGGGCTCGATGATCACAAGTTAGATGTATTTGGAATATTTTAGGAGTTATTTCTTACCGCTGTTGTTCTTATGAGTACTTAAAAATAAGAAGAGCTTAAGAACAACTGAGGCAGAAATTTCCTACTTAAAAATTAAGAACAATGAGGCTCGGCCAAATTTTACTGGTTCTTATAAAGAAAGCGTGTATTATAGAATACTTCGGAAATTGAATATTTTAGTAAAACGTTATCATAGCTATCTGAGTGTATTAAATTATTACTGAGGTACCGATAATTTTTATGTTGTATAAAAATGAACTATATCCAGTTTGCAATGTTCTCCCGCAGTGAGGGAATATAGATACCGCCAAAGCAGAACTCTTGCCAATTCTGTGTCTGCGTTGTCACACACGAGCACAGAAAATGAATAACGACAAAAACTGGTAAAATAAACTGGGCAAGTCTTACGCCAGGTCCTTTCTTTTTGTAGAAAAAAACCCAAGTTTTCTAAGAGAAAGCGTTATTCTACACTACATGTTTATATTATCAATGATATCTAATCAATCATTCTGATATTTAAATTTTCTTTACATTTTACTGAATAATTGCTGTTTCCTTCTTCACATAACATCTTAATTCTGTTTTGTCTATGGCTCTACTGTCATTGTCAACCAAAATTGGAAACAATAAGTGTGGAAATGAACATTTTGAGTCACCCGATTACTCCAAATATAGTGCTTACACAATTTTGTTTCCCCATATACCTACCGCTTACTTCCTCTAATGTCAACATAAAACCTTAGCAAAATTGAAACATTAAAAATTTATGCTTCGTACGAAATAATCTAAAGTTTGAAAGGTGCAAATAAAGGATAAAAGATATATATTTTAACCTCAAAGGATTCGACGGCAGCTTCGAGTTGACCGACAAAATTTTAAAGACAGATATCGACCGTGGAGATAAAACGCGCACGCACTTCCTCGAATTGTCAACAAGATATTCGTGCGCGTTCATGTATTAAATTACTATCCTTTTAATATTAGATAATCCTAGTTTTATAAGGTGAGATAATTCGCACACGCACGACAAGGTGAATCAGTTCTTTATATTACTGAACCACTGCAGTTTTCTTTATTGCCGGTCGAGAGTAATTCGAACGTTGCATATTTATTTGTTTTTATTCAGATAGGAATACACGCTGGGAATTCACAATAGACTTCACCAACCACCCGCCGTATATCCCTGGTATTGACAAAAATGTGCAAGTAGGCTAAATTCTAATCAGCTATAGTATATCTGGATTGTACAATTTTAGAGATTTTTTCTTTGTCCCCTATCAGCGTTTGAACAAAGTATTTTATCATTCATTTCCAGAAATCAATTCGCTTTTCCCAGTTTTCTCCGCGATTCTCGAGTTAAAGCTCTGTAGAATGTCAAAGCTTTCACTCCATTAAAAGGAATTAGTTTGCTAGAATGTAAACAGAGTTTCAGAATTTGCTCGAATGCTTGGAAAGTGTAAAGACAAAGTATACTATTTAAAGCAGTGAAGCCGGATATGATTATGAGAAAGTCAGAAAGAGTTCTTGCCTTCAAACAGTCGTATAATAACACTACCCTTAACTCTCTAGCAAACTCACGAACAGTTTCAAATTCAGTATCATTTTGTTTGATTTTTGAAGACGAATACAGGAAAAACCCAAACTATCATCGTAGATTTAAACGAGAACAATGGTGTTGCTTTGCCAATCTGATGATCACTTACCTTCCTTGAAAACGAGAGACTGAAACTTGTAGATTTTGCGGTCGAGCTGTGCATAACGCACACTACAACTGTCGGTTACGGCCGAAATCATATCTGGCTTTGTTCAATAGCTGCTCGATGTTTATGGTCTAGCAATCGCCTTTTAGGTCTCTAGCTTTTTGTTCGCCTCTCTGTCAATGACTGTTTGAGATTAATTTTAAAAGACGTACTCAATTCTTCCTTACGCATGTGATATGCGTGAGGCCCGCAGTGTTTTCAAATCAAGTGACAGACGACAGTCCATCAAAATGAATTGTAAACAAGATATTATTGCATGAGCTACGTCATACAGCTGGTGAATCAATCGTTTGTGGTCAATGGGGCCGTCAATCTCCGTTGCGAAATTTCCTTTCAACTTAAAAACCGGAAAGTAATGATTCAGTTGGCTAGAAAGTACTGCATGCATGTCTACGTGCCAAATATGTCGACGGGTTTTGCCGTTACCCGAAATTGTTATTCCGTGTCGATTTCACTTCATTGAGCGGTTGATGACACGCAACACTGATTCATATCGCAGTCAACCTTTCAATACCCTTACTGTAGCTACAGTAAAGTTTGTATCATAATACATCTATATACTTAAAACCTTCGTGCTGTGTTTGATAACTGAACGAGGGATCATATATTCTTCTCATTATTTTCCACTTTGCAGAAAGTATTGCCTCTCTAGCTCTGCGGAGGGTTTTAAAACACATGCGTATATTCCACGCCCACCGGATCAATATCACGAGATCTCGACGTCTCCTGATCAGTCAACAAATTGGCACCTGAACTTGGTTTTGGCGCAACATTTTTGTGACCGAGTCATTCGAGAAAACAAAATAGTTCAGAGATCGAATATTTCTTAAAATATCTATTTACTAAAGCAGAGTTCGTCGTGATCAACGAATACAAAGTGGCATCGAAAAACAGGAAAAGCACTCAGACAGGCATTATCACCGAATAATGACCGGCTGCCTCCATCTGGTGTCGCATGTTGGTTCACTGAACTCGTGACGTGGTCAGGTGCGACAGACCTCGAGCACATTGAAAAGACGTGTATTGAGAAACATGGAGAAAATGCTGCGCTCTTTCGCCACCATAATAATATATCGTATATACTAGGGGGAGCAACAAGTCAATATTTGGTCGTCAACAAGGGAATTGGAGAGAATTTTTTTTTTAAAAGAGAAAAATTAATAGAACGCAGCACGAGAACATGAGGGGACAGAGAGGGACACTGAGGGCGTTGACCAGGACATGTCGATGACACTAAAGGCCGGTTTCCACTTCGGCGAAACTCGGTCGCGCGACCAAGCGATGGGCAATCTGGTCATGCGCAGCTCGAAATCCAAGCTGAAAGCGAGCGTTCACTGGCGATAGGCCTAGATAAAAAAAATACGAACTTTTTTCGGGATTTTTAGACCTTAAAAAGATTTTTTAGAAAATGTGAAGATTTTTAGAAATGATGAGAATTTTTATGGTAATATTCTAATTTTTTGAGATATTTTGTAGCAAAATTCTAATCAACCAATAAATTGCTGCCTTACAGATTATCAATTTTAAATCACTTTGGTGTGAAATATATCTAGTTGTCGTCTACATTTTGTCTATGTTAGTTCTCAGCCTGTGTTGTCCACGTATCTAAATATCAGTTCAGCGGTTTCTCAATTCCCACAGTTCTTTGGTATCGGTCAGTAGTTGTCGCTAAAAAAACATGGCTACATCTGCCGAAGCTGATCTCGAGATCATCGATCGCGAGCAGGGCAGTTGGTTCGTGGACATATTCCAACAAATTTACTTTATTTAAGGTTACTGTTCAGTTTGAAACCGAAGGAAATGGCCAAAATGAGATTGTTAGCAATATCGATAGATCAGAGGTGAAGCTTTTAATCAGCGAAAAACTATTTTGGTATCTCATATACAGAACTGGAAACTGAAACAGAAAAATTTGACCGGAAGTGAGTTTGAGGGGGTACAAAAACTTTTAAAAGCGTTTTTCTCGAGACTATTTTTATGTCAAAACTATAAGACACTCGAGGTTCCAACTCGGGCAGTTTTTCGTTATTTGGTTTGAAATTTGGCAGTTTTATAGCTAATTTAAAGTAAGTGAAGTTCAAAACCGTGTCAGCGTTTTTGGAAATTTTAAAAAGTTTTTAAGTTAATGCGATAAAACTCCGCCGCTTTCGATTACGAAAGTGCCATTTCGGGGTTTTGGCTGTAAAATACAAACAAAGTGGCCTCTCAGAAAACGCTGACACGGTTTTGGACTTCAAGTAGTGCCAAATACGAAAATGTAATAATTGGTGCATTCAAATGCAACACGTCGGACTTGGAACTCCGGAGAAGGAAAACAGAGGTCGGAAATCAAGGCGTTTGTTCTCTTTATGTATTTAAAATTACTAAATAAAAATTAAACAGCGATTTAGAAAATTTTATAAGCTTTTCAGTGATATATAGGTTTATAGGGTTGCGACATGAACTAACAGAGATATGCTCCATTAACCGAAAACACCGCTCAAATTGAACAGTAACCTTAAATATATCAAATAATGATCGATGATTACGAAGAAATAGCTATAAGTATCTGAACCGATCAGTGAGGGGCTTCTGTTGAAAAGATTAATACAGCAGGTGAAAACAAGACTCTGGATGCGTCGTATCATGTCAGTTTAAACTCTATTTCTGTCTTTTTTTGTAGTGACAATTGTCTTTACAGTTCCGATGTGGTCGTTATTGATTAAAAAGTAACTTTTAAAACTTATGAAGGGGAGATTGTTAGAGATTTTTAGAGATATTTGTGAGATTTTTGGAAGAAAAATTGAGATTTATAAAACTTTTAGCGGGATAATCTGGATAGATTTTTAGGCGATTTATTTATATTTTTATTTTTTTTTTTATTTTTATCTAGGCCTAACTGGCGAACGCGCGGCCAATTCTGGAAGTTGAATCAAGTTCAACTTCTTCGCGACCAGAATGAGCGGCAGCCAATCAGATTGCTTATTTCCAATCCTGTAGCATGCGATCGTACCGGTTCGCGCGACCGAATTCGCCGAAGTGGAAACCGGCCTTAAAATTATTTTTAGTTTCAAGAAGTCTGTTTTCCGAGACGTCCGCACAGATTAGAACCTCGATCTGAGGTTTTAGTGAAAAAGCAAATTGTGGTGAGGACACATAAACATTTTTCGTGGGGACACAAGAGGTACTGTGGGTATACAAGAGGTCTCTGCTCGCAGGGTACGCAAAGAAGTAATAAATCATAATTTGTTTTTGTTTGCGTGACCACTCAGAGTTGACTATGCTTGGCCGTTTGTAAATGATGCAAAATTCAAGAAAGACATATATTCGCATTCAACAAAATATATTTGTACTCAAGGCATTATTTTACATCCTGCAACTGTAAATTTATGCAGCTTCAAAGAATTGTATTTATTCAACTTCAAGGAAATGATACACTTGTTAACTGTCAAGGAAATAAATAAATTCAAAGAACATATATTTATTAACAAAAAGTATTATCATTCGAGGCAATTATAACGTTCACGGAATTATATTCATTAAAAGGAAATATCTTCATTCGAGGAAAACATATTCATTCAGGGAAATTGTATCCATTCAAGGAAATATATTCATTTAAGAAACATATATTCGTTCAAGTTCAAGGCCATATGTTCATTGAAGGAAATTATATTCATTCAACAACGTTACGTTCGCGGACATAGCAGAAATATCTATTCAAAAATTGTCCCCAGCCAGTTTACGATAATTATAAGCTTTACAATTACTGTCTCTTGAATAAAGTATAGCTACAACTCTCTTCGGTTGAAGGATGAAGAAATTGCTGATATGATCGAGATTTCCGTATTATAACCACTGTCCGTGTCGCTTTCGCTACCATCGTGCGAAGAAATACCACTCGAATCGCTGCCTGCTTCCGACCCTATATCTTCGCCAAATTCTGATATGCCCGCCAGCGAGCCGTTTATATTTAAAGAAACTGTTGAGCATACTTCAAACTGCGAGTTCATACTACCTTCCATCTTTTTGGAAGTCGCTTTCATCGACAACGCTCTCGATCCGCTATTTACGCACTAACCACATCAGATCGAGGTTAGACTTTATACTTCCGTTTGAGAGCAAATCTATAAATAACTTTAGTAAATATGACATATCATAATACGCGGACTGAGAGTGTCCCTCTATGTCCCCTCATGTTCACTTGAATACAACAAACACTGCCCTGTGGCCTACGCGAGTAAGTACCACTCCTCGGACATCATACGAGCTGGCGTTCGTCCATTAAATATTAACTCCAAAAATTAAATTTAAACTTACGTAAAATCCATGAAAATTAAAAATTCTTTCAAAATTAACCAATCGCCCCCATCAAATTTTCGTCCCAAAAATTCTCAAATATTGGTGAATCCTTATTAACTACGGCACTGTGTCGTTATGATTGAAATTTGTACTTTGATAAATTGCAACCGAGATTCTGACGTAATTAAGCCTGAAAATTCGACTTTACGTATTGTTCGCCCTTGAACGCTGCCCTCGAATAAACCCGCACTTGAGAGCAAAAACATTAACAAACGCCGATCTGGAATAAACACTGCACTCATGATGCGGCGTTTATTTGAATTATATATATAGTTCTCAAAAAGCGAGTGCAACATCGATCGATAAACAACAACAATACAAATCGCTCATGTCAGATAATCTATTTTCCTGGATTGCACTTGAATTGAGGGCTGAATTGAACTAAAAACGAGAAATTTTTAACGTTCATTCAGTCCCAATCATGTGCATTATTTAAATGGATCTGCTGAATTTAAAAATAGACGCAGCACTCATTTAACTAATTAATTAATCGATTGAATTAATTACAGCGTTTAATCGATTAAATACGATAACGACAATATACCCCGTTCTGTCAATGGCAATTTTAAAAAACACAAAGCTGTGCTAACAAATATATAGGTAAAACCAGGAGTCCATTACTCTTGGTAGTCCATCGGGAACCGATGATGACGTTGGCTATGCACTCAGCGATGACGACGCATGTGGCTCCGCAGTC
>JAOBRH010353330.1:0-11421 GCA_027575125.1 Umimayanthus parasiticus | reverse complement strand
CTTAAATCAATTTGTTTTGTCTCAACTTCACTTGAATTATTTGACCACAAGAGTAGTTATTTTAGTTATTACTACAATAAAAAAAAAAAGTCTAACCCTGTCAGATGGCGAGATGTTAAACTATCATTTTTTGTCTATACACATCTCTTATTAAAAAATTGGAAGAAACTGGATGTTATTCAAGAGATATTGGATCGGATGAATATTCTATTTGCTATTACAAGGCAACCAATGAACGTTTTGCAAGATCGTTGGTAGATGTTGGTAAAATTGGTAGAAGTGAAAAGGTTTTTCAGACTAAATTCTGAGTAGTACCTGATTCTTCCAATGGCTCTGATGGTATCACGTGTTGTTCGGTATTTGTTGAAGCCAAACACACCATATGCTCGGCTTGAATAAAGCACCACGCCGACTCGCACTTGGCTTCTAGAGACCTTAAATGATCCGACCAGAGCTTGCACGAAGAGCAGACAGCGTTTGAAGTTTCCTCTTCCGGCAGCTTCTATACTTCCAGAGCCATCAATAACGAACGCAAGGTTGATCTTTGCTCTACATGCTGTTGGAAAAGTTGTGAGAATGTAACAGGCGACTGGTTCATTTATAACAATATTTTGTCAGGGTGCTCTCTAGCTCTCACATAAGTGACAATCAGAGAGGTCCTGAGTTAAAACATGTTACAAATAGCAATTAAAACTAAAAATAATTAACAATGTTCTAAAATCTGACAATTGCATGCAATAAAAAGTACTTATTTACAATATCTTAATTGATTTGTTCTAAATGTAAAATATCTAAAATATCACGGAGTCTGAAGGTGTAAAACTTTCAAAGGAAGTGCAAGGTATTAAAAATGTTTATAAAAATTTAACTTGAACTCTTTTATGGTTTTACATAATTTTAATTTGTTGTGTAACGCTTTCCAGTCTTTGACGGCGATTTCATTTAACTAGAGGTTAGCACGAGTAAGTGAAGTGCTGTCGAGACTTTATACCCCCGTCGTCAAGCACAAGGCAGCTACTTCAAATTTATATTTAGATGCCAAATTCAGTAAATTCATCGGTTTTATTATTCCTAAGTGAAGTATGACATAAGACATTACATTCACTATTCAAAAAGCACCGTAACTCTTCAAATACAAATAAAATAAACTATCTTAATTTGATCAGTCCAACTGCCAAAGCACGCACTTGATAAAAATCTGAAGTGTTCTCCGAGTTCTACCGAGACTGATGGAAAAAAAGAAACCCTCGCCACGCACGTGATAAAAATATCTGATGTGCGGGGTGGACAAATAGACGGCAGGGCTAGAGAAGCTGGAGCCTGGGAAAGAATCCAACTCGAGGAATTTTACGCTTATTGACATGTGACATCACGAGATGCAATCCTCTACAGGCCGAGGCAATTGCCACCTAGAATAACATTGGAGCTAAGCACAGCTGGATGGGCTATACGTTTGATTGCTGAAGTGACAGGTCGGGATAGAAAACGCATACAGACAAAACAAAAAAGAAAGCACAAAATGATATCAAGCTATATTAAGAAAAATTATGCGAGGTAATAAATGCAGTCAATCAATTCTGACTATCAATCAATAAATCAAGGAAAACTGAACGATAAAAAAAGACCAAAATTACATGAGTTATCGCATTGCTTCAGCCCTAATTCTGTTCTGGCTTGAGAACCGTTGATTCAGTTGTGTTCCAAAGGGGTTGGGGTATCCTCGGGAAGGGCATGCCCACGTGCAGGGGTCAGCTTCCTACACGTTAATGAAACATGATTACGGAAACAAGCCACGTCTGCAAAATTGGATCAATTTCCGAATAGAAGAATCGGAGGCAAGAGAAGAAGGGATTCCTGTTGGGATTACTAATAGGATCGGGGGCAACGCAAGAATAAACAAGCGTTTAAATTAAATTACTATTAAGGCAATGACGTTTGAATATTAGTTTCTTTTCAGTACCCTCCTGCATCATAATATTGTAATAGTTGTTCTTTAGTTTTAAAACTGAGAAACTCCTCAAAATGGACGAAACATTGGCATACATGTAACAAAGCGTCTTGCTTGAAATGACTCAAATTAAAAGTTTTGTCCTCACAAGCCTCTGAGAAGAAATGTAGAGAAAGTTTGATGTGAAAAAAACAAAGCATTATTAAAGTCATATAACCACATACGCGGAAATTATCTGAAAAGTCTCTGAGGAAAGAATGGGTAAATAATTCTGGTGAAGGACGCAGATTGAAATTCCAAACGACCCTAACTGTCTCCCTGCTATGACTTGAGAGAGTAACTATAATGTTTGCAAAACAGGAGACAGTGACCCACTACGCCATTCGATAAAAACCTGAAACTTCTCAAGTTTGCCTACCAACTACAGTAAAAGGAAATAACTTTCAAACCCTTTCACTTTTTTCAGTCCCCCTACATTCAAGGAAGAACTTTTCACTGCAGACGCGCAAAGTCAAACAAATTAAAAGTTAGTCCCGGTTTTACGGCTTTTAAATCAAAACATACATAACTTTTGCCACATGCTACAAAGTAAAAGAGCTTGACTTCATAAAAAAGGTGTATTAACCAAACAGAAAACCAAACATAAAAGAAAAATGGAATATATACGCTCAACAATGTTCAAGGCGTTACTATAAATTGATAACGTTGTAACATACCAGGCTTAATCGGTTTTGGTCCGGGCTTTGGTTTGGGCGGGCGAACAGGTCCTGAAAGACATTTAAAAAAGGTAATTAATTGCTGACTTAAAGTCATCATACTAAAGCATGCCAAATACAAGACAGACAGGAAATGTAACTGCGTTTCCCACCATGCAAGCATCAGAATATCATCGAGCAAAGAAAGTTCTTAATGTATACAAAAATAATGTAGTTTGTACAATGGTAATCAAACAAAAATCTTTAAAAACTCTGGCAAAAAAGTAAAAAAAATATATTAAAAATTTGAGCTCGAAAGGTAACTTCTACACTATTATTTCGCTTTCCAACTACGTTTACTATTTTCAAAATATGATTTATTTTACAAAGCACATTATGTGGTATAAATATCAATAATTTGGAACATTTGAAAATTTTCACAACGAACGACGAAGTCACTTTAAACCGCTGGGGAAAATAAAACAAAATCGTCAAATCTTCGCATCGGATGACAAAACACAAAATGTTGTTCCTGCTCATTCGGTATTTTCCAAATCTAAAATCTTCGGTGAAAGATAAATTGAAGGCTAGCTTGGCTATTATTATTATTATTATTATTATTATTATTATTATTATTATTATAATTACTACTATTATTACTATCATTATCATTATCATCATCATCATCATTATTATTATTATTATTATTATTAAACAAACGGCCATATTGAGGATGAAAAGTCTAATGGGTTAATACTGTGCCCTTGCATGGCTGAGAGTTAGAGCTATAAACTTCACAATCACCATCTGTTCATTTATTTATCATTTCTCAGCCACGGTTCAATTATCACCCGCTAGACAAGGCGCCAAAAGGAATTATTTACTAAATATTATACCGCGCACCTTTGAAACATCTCTTGCGACGTCGAGCGATTTGTCGTGGAGAGAGAGCTACATTGTACACATGAAGACAGGAAATCTGCCCGCGATAGGTCTTGCGACCGCTGACTCCAATGACAGCAGGCCAGGTTCTGGCCAACCTTACTCTTCTCAATAGTCGTTTAGTTCCAACAGGTCTGTTATTGATGTATAAAACAGCTTTGCGCGAGCGCTGGTTGTAAGTCACGCCAACAAACTGCCATTTGTTCAACCTGACAGGACGTCGGGATATAACTTTGGGTTTGCGCCCGCGTCCTCTGGAAGGAGTAAACTCAGCCACTAGGCGAGCGCGCCTGTTTATTCCAAATAAGACACTGAACTTGAAAATTGGTGCGGAGCGCTTTTGTGGTTTGATCCATGCCAGGTACGTTATTCCAGCTTTGATGCGTCGTCCTACCTTTCTCAAGGGGACCTAAGATTTGTAATGGAAATGTTCACATTTAATCAAACCCAAATTAGTAACACGGTTTATTAACCCTCTCCTTATAAGAGTAAGCGCTACAAAACTGTGGTAAAAGTTTTCATCCAGGGGGTCATACCAGAAATTGGGGGAGGGGATTGCAACAATCCCCCCCCCTCCGGAAGGGGAGGGGATGGCAGACAAAATCCTTTTTTTTCTTGGTTTAGGATAAAAATTCTGTTTGTGTGTTTGCGGGTATTCCATGACTTTAAATACAAATGAAAAAAAAAATAACTTTTTGTATTTGTTAACTTTTATAGACAAAATAATCAGTTGTAACGGCTGTTCTATATGTGGCATGTCAAACTCCAAAAATAGACAATCTTTGTTGTTCACTGAAAAATAGTAGTTATCAATGAGCAGTGACCAAGCATGTTATACTAACACAGGGACATGTTACCTACAATATTACAAAAGTTTTGTTTTATTTTAATTAATTCCTCCATTTTGAGAGGATTTTTAGAATTATGCTGGCATGTCAAAGTCCAAAAATAGACAATCTTTGTTGTTCACTGAAAAATAGTAGTTATCAATGAACGTTGACCAAGTATGTTATACTAACACAGGGGCATGTTACCTACAATAGTGCAAAAGTTTTGTTTGGGTTTTAATTAATTCCTCCATTTTGAGAGGATTTTTAGAATTATGCTTTTTTCTCACGTATTTAGTTGACAGTTAGCTGCATAAATTAATTAATTATCTAAAATTTATGCAAGCCTAGAGCTAATTAAATTATTGATTGATCATTAAGAAAGGTTTCACTAATTGTCTACGAAGTTCCATTCCAATGACCCCCCCCCCCCTAGAAGGGGAAGGGGGCGAAAAAGGGCATTAGAAGGAGAGGGTTAATCACATTTCCAAAAGCTTGTAAATCACGCATTTTCAGAACATTTTTGTAGAAAACGTTTTTAGTCCTGGAATCCTGAAAACAAATGAGGCATTCAAAAGTTTTCTGGAGAAATTTTTTACCAAACAGTTATAAAAAAACATGTTACTCGAGTGTTGGTTAACCACTATCCTAATTATCCAAAACCAAATAAATTAAATTATACTATACCATATTATATCATTATCATATCATATCATATATTATATCATATTATATATCATATCATATATCATATCATATCATATTGTATCATATTAGTAAAATTGCACTGGTGATTATCGAAAATGGCGCGCGCCGATTGGTCGAGAACTTCGTTCTCTCTCGCTATAATCCGTTAGGTGATTATAGCAATGACGGCTTTCAGTTTTCAAAATGGTGGTCAGATTTATTGATGTTTCGGAGTCGCAAATTGAGCAGTTTAAAGAAATTTTGTTCTATTTTCTCGAATAATCACCAGTGCAATTTTACTAAAACAATTAGTCACCTCAGGCTCTGTGAATATCTCGACTTCGTCTCGGTGACTATTCGGCGATTTTCACGTCGCCTTCGGTGACTAATTGTTAGTTATTCATCAAGCTATAAATTACCAGGAATAAGATAAAGTTATCAACACTCGAAGATAAAATTCATATAACGGCAAGACCAGATGTAATATGCTCAATTTAATGGATCAAATTGTAGCAGATATAAGGATGCGTTTATCTGATACAAAACATCACTTTTTGATTTGATATTCAATAACTCAATCCATATGATTTTAGTATTGCAACTCGTACATTAAGTGAACGTTCCAATCCAAAATTTCAAGTGTTTTTGAGGCTAAAAAGAAACGAAGATTTAATCGATAATCGGTGCTATTAACTTTTTTCACTTTTAGTAACTGGAAATAAATTAATATAGTGTTTGTTTCAATCCTTTCTTTCTTCAATGCAATCTAGGGAGTTTTCAACAAAATTTTTCTAGACATGATTTGTGAAAGTCTTACCGACTATGTACAATACACGCTGACCAAAACAAATTATGGGTTGTAAAAAGCGACGGTAATATACTAGAAAATAGATAATTTGTGTTGGAAACCTAAAAGGCAAATACAAAATTCTTTTAAGCATTCTAATGCTGGAATAGGCATTTTAATGAGTTAATGTTTTCTTACATCCAGAATTTATGTCGGACTTGGTAAACAACAACGCACATATAACTTTTTTGAAATAGCTACATATAATGTATTATAGAAAAGATTGCAATTGAAACATAGAAAATACCTTGACATAGCTACCACGCCTGCCAGTAAGTTTGATAGAGCTTCCACGTTTTTTGTCGGGGCCTGGGGCAAACCTCACACCACGCATGATTGCAGGTGAATTCTTAAACAGACTGACGTCACGACCTCTGGTTCGACTGGTGAGTGGATACAGGGCAACCGCTCGAACTGGACCTGAAGATTTGATAAAAAAAAAATCTCAAGCAACTAAATCAGAGTCCAACGGAAAATGTCACGAACTCATTCAGATAAGCAATATTGGTAGAACTATCAAACCTGTTCTAAGCCAATTAGATTTGCTAGGTTTCTACTGATGACCCTGACAGATAATACTGAGTTACTACTTTTACAAAGTGAATGTCGTTACGGAATGTCACTTGCAAAAAACTGAATGATTATTTGAATATATATACCTGTGTTCAAAGCCAACCATTCATTCGCTATTCATTTGAATGGTGTAGTCACTCGCTCACACCCATGTATTTTCAAACACATATCCGGCTGAACCCCACACATCACACAGAGACAAATGCGAATTTCTACGACCAGTTTTTACACCGCCTTATAATTTCAATTTTGCCCAAAAACCTAAAGTTTCCTTGTTGTGCAAACACGTTCCGCACAAAAATATGATGTTTACGAGAGCAACTGAAATAACAATCACCGCTGATTGGTTGGATTCGATTCTACATTACGCAAAATGCGGTAGACTTGTGTTTCTTCAGAAGAAAACTAGATGGCCGAAAGGAAAACAAGATGTCCAGTCATTAGATTGCATGGGAATCCATAAAGGCAAGTTAACAACGAATTCTCCAGTCATAATTACTATGATAATTCTAACTAGCAATCTAGTTTTAAAAGATCTGCTTGTTTGTCATTGCCTCTCGCCAATCACCGAGTTGGTCGCTATCTTGTATCCTTTGCCAGCAACACAGTGCCCAGTCCAGTGATGTAGGGTGTTTCTGTAGCCAAAGGAAGCCACTGAATTTATTTTTGTGTGAAGTACATTTGAATACTATTCTAAAAACAGAGTATATTAGAGATCCTTAAAACAAAAATTACACTGGGAGTACCTATAACCATTGATCAGTTGATACCTGGCTCAAAGTTATGAAAGTGGGGTCAGCCACTCGAAAACCTTTAGTACCGTTGCACAGGAGAGTGAAAACAGGCGGGAATCAACTTAAAAAAAATAACAGCGAGAAGAAAAGAAGACTTACGAGTTGGTTTTGTGGGAGGTCCGATTGGCTTTGGCTTTGGCTTTGGCTTAATAGGTCGAACTGGTTTCTTGGCAGCTGTAATAAGATGCAAAATTCGTCACAGTTAATGAGGCAGTAAAGCGGTAAACAAGGCAGCATAAAAAAAAAATTAAATTAATTCATATTACTCAAACGAACTGGAGAAAACATTTACGAAATCGCAATGTGGAGCTATACATTTAAGCATTATACCTTTACAAGCCTTCTTCTTGACCGCTCTGACAATTGAGCCCAGACTCGTGAAGTGAGTGGTGAAGATGTGGTAACGATCAGTGGCTATATACCTCAGGTCCCTGGCTTTGTAGTGTTTGCCAACCCCAATTGCAAAGGTATGGACTCGTTTTCTGCGAAGAGAGCGTGCTGGTCCAACCACAGAATCACTGGAGCGTCCGTCAGTAATTACAAACAACGCTCTAGCGCGTCGTGCTTGCCGGCGTGGGAAGAAAAGCCTCTCTGCGTAACGCAGAGCCCAGCCTGTGCGTGTGCTTCCTCGAGGATATCTTATCCTGGCAACTGCCCTCATAACATCCGATTTCCTGCCGTACCTGTTAAGTCCAAAGACCTTGTATGGCCTGCTAGAGTACAATACCACGCCAACACGAGCAAACTTTCGACCAATGCGGAACGATGAAATTATACGTTGAACGAAACGTAATATCCTGCCGAAATTTCCTTTACCGTAGCGTTCGACACTGCTAGAGCCATCAACGACAAAGCCAATGTCAAGTTTAGCTGTGCAAACTGCAAAACGGAACGATTCCAACAGTTAGTTAAATGCAAGTCAACAAATTTCTCATTCAATTTACAAGTTTGTAACTGTATTCTACTCAAGTTGTAACTGTCATTACTGAAACACGAAAGTGAGTTGAGTAATAGTAATATTGATGGTCCATGAGCACTGTATTTACCACTAATTACAGTGTAACCAAACCTAAAATTGCAATTGCAAACTTCTAAAGAAGCGACTATCATGAAAAAGCTATAAAAAAGAGCTATAAAACTGTCATAAGTATTGAACAGGATTTATCGAGTTCATAAAAATGTTACGATTTTAAACAAAGCTAGAATAAGATATTCCTTCTTATATTTCCTTTGTTCTATTTCTGGAGGACCGAGCAGACGGTTCTCTCGTTTGCTAGTTAACTAACCATATCTAACCATATTATTCTAATGTTTCCATTAATTGCTACCTTTCGTTTGTGTGTTATCTCTGTTATGTAAACTCTATTCTATTGGCAAAATAAAGAATGAATGAATGAATCAATCAATATTTTATTCATCACTACCATTTTCGGTCCCATTGCTCTTAGCCATGCTTTGATGTGCACAGCATCCGAAACTGATTACCGCTGGGTCTCCGAAGACATGTTATTACCTAAGCATCTTTGTTGCTATTCTCGGAAATACGTATTAAATTACAATAAGGAGAAACCCGAAAGGATATTTCTGAATGTACAAAGGCTGAAAAATTACACAACTTAGTGAAATTCTAGAGCAAGATTGCATTTCTCCGCAGAGATGTGACGCACCATCATGACAAGGGTTTTAATACAAAAGTAAAAGGCCGCCATGTTGGTGTATAGGCTATAGCTAAGATACATCAACATATCGTCCAAACATATAAAGTTGCTGGTAAAGCGAAAATCTAATGCAATTTGTCGGGTATTGCTACTGCAGATCAAAATTAAACAATCTTGGAATGTTTATCTTACCACATGTTTATCGACTTTAAGACCAGCGGTCAGAAAAGTCAACAAAACTCTCCGAATAAAACCCTTTCTCTTCCTAAAACCTTAAAAATAGATATCCAAAACATGTCACTAAATCACAACAGTAAAAAAATAAACCGAGAAGAATTTTACCTTTTCCGGCTGGGCTTGGTTTGGGTTTAACTCCTGCAAAAATTAAGCAATGCTTGGAATGTAATTCTCCATGTAATTTAAGCAATATCAAACAAATTCATATCTTTCAAATTTTTTGTATATAAGGTAAATTTGTTTATAAAATTTTAGTTAAAACAAACTTTTTCGATTCATTCATCTCATCTTCAGGTTCACCTGATGATCAGTTGATCACAAACGTTTGTCTTAACATTTATTAAATAGCAAACACTGGATATTGAATTTCTGGTAATTTGATCGGGAGACTCAAGGTATAAATCCTATATCCTGTAGTTTGTCCAAATATGGAAAACGACAACTTTATCATAGAAAATCGATAGAAAATAAAATTCGAGATACTTTTATCCAGTGTTTGGTATTTAATAAAACAATAATTCCAGTCACGCTTCTTGGATAAGAGTTTATGATAGCCGACTTGGTGCTCCGCACCTCGTCCGCTATCTAAAAGCTCATATCCAACTCGCATTCGTGGAATAATTGCTAAGTATATATATTTTCCCTACATTTATATGGCATTTAACAATTTGACATAGCTACGTAATATCAACCAATCAAAGCTCGGCATATACTCCATGCGAAAATGCCATGAATGCACCCTCGTTATAAACCAGTCCTATTGGTTTGAAATTTTACGGTCGATCATTAAATATTTTGAGGGTTTGGATCGGGTTATAATCTCTTTACTATTAGCATTAACATTGTTAGTTCTTAGTGTTAGTTTTAGCAGTGTTTATTAAGTTTGTAACGATGGCGCATTCATGGCATTTTCGCATGGAGTATATGCCGAGTTTTGATTGGTTGATCTTACGTCGGTTTTCAATTCATCGCGAGAGACAGCTGTGTGCGCTCAAGCGCAACAAATGGGCAACATAAACACTTAATGACTGGCTCTGAGGGAAACAGTAACAATTGTTGGCCCGAGATCGTTTCTCAAGAGGCCAGTCATTACTAAGTAATTTGTTAGATAGGGGATCATTTATTTAAATCAACTAGTGTTCCACGCTTTTCTTTCTGGTGTTGGGAAAGTTCGTTCAGTTTTTTGCAAGTTCTTCAAAATTAGACAAACTCTGTTCTTGTTTTCCGCCAAACTGCAAACACGTTTCCGGACTCACATATACTAAAATCAACACTTGCCTCCTCTAAAGCATCTCTTCTTTCGCCGTCTGAATTGGTTAAATGAAAGTGCGCTGTTGTAGATCTGCACACACGAAATCTTTCCTATGAATCGCCTGCCTCCAAGATGAGCTGGTCGCCGGGATACCAAGCCAAGTTTTCGTGGGAAGCGCTTAGCAGCGATAACACGCACTCGCTTCTTATCACTTAGATACAAACGAGCGATGCGAGTTTTCTGATTGTAAGACAAACCGACGTACTGCCAACGTCTGCGAACAACTCCACGTCCTCTGATGACAAGGGGGCGTCTATAGCCTTTGGGTTTGAACCTGATCAATCGGAGAGAGAGTTGTCACTAGTTAAATGTATTGCCTTAAACAATTTTTTGGCAACATTTCCCTAAGTAAAGGCAAACATCGTCTCATAGGCACATTACGACTACTGGTCGAGGATCAACTTCGAGGATCATGTTCAAAAAGCTTCTAAATAGTAATTACAAAACTATTTCGCACAAATCTGGAATAAAAACTCTCTTGTTTCTTGCTATAAAGTAATTGTTTGTAGCGGAGCCTGTCGACTGAAATACGTAGGGTGTGTATGCGTCACTCAAGTTACAGTTTTTTTCTTTGTGGCTAAAGAATGGTACATGTATTTATTTATTTAATTACATATTATAGTTTTATGTTATAAATGTGTGCTTTAACAGTTTTTCCGTTGATGGGAGTCACACTTGTTTTCTGTATTAAACTTCAAAATTATTGATATAAACTGCAGTAAACACATTGGAAAAAAGCTTTAGTTTATCTGTATTTTATCCTCTATTAATAAGTGTATTTGTATCATTATTATTATTATTATTACAACTATTACAATTATTATTAGTAGTAGTAGTAGTAGTAGTTGTAGTAGTAGTAGTAGTAGTAGTAGTAGTAGTAGTAGTAGTAGTAGTAGTAGTA
>JAOBRH010351108.1:0-11423 GCA_027575125.1 Umimayanthus parasiticus | reverse complement strand
GGGGTAGGGGGGGGGGGAGAGTGCCCGACCTCCTTTGAGAGGTATAACTAATCAACTCAATGCCACATAGCAGATGTTTGGTTCTTGTTTCGAAATATTTGATATGTCTGCGCATTTAAGCCAAATAAGCCGTGTTTTCATTTAAAATATGTAACAAAGCAATTCAATAAGTAAGATTGAGTATATCCCAAGTTTTCATGGCAGTATTAAGTTCAGTCTTGGGCTTTCGAGCAGGAAAGGACACAGAAACGTTACTATGGTTACGCAAATAAATAGCGATGTTTCTGTCAGGGTTAACATTTTCAGTTGACTTTGAAGTTTCTGTCGATAGATTTTTGTCATTCTTTTCACGTATTTGAAATCATTAACCTGTCAATGAAATAAGCGAAAACAATCAGAGGTTTACCGCGCTTGTTTTGGAGATATTGCCCAAAATATCGCTAAAATGGGCTGTTTTGCTCATTTTCCGAAGGGAGCCTGGGGCGAGTTTTACAAAAGCTGGCTCAAATCGAACAATTTTCAATCTTTCCGATTAATTTTGCCAACTATCAATTACTGCAAAACAGTGGTACGACATTAACAACAGCGATCCTTGGCTTAAGATTTCTTTTTCTAACTATTAAACGTTTACGGGCAAGGGATCTGAGTTATGTTTTCTAACTGAAGCTTCGCAGCAGTTAAAAGGAAACTTACAATACCTGTAGTACAATTAAGGAGCATCTTTTGACATTCGTTACATGACGTCATCACTAATAATTCGTTCAAACTTAATTACCCAAATTAGAACAAAAAACGGCAATTTTGTAAATTTTATTCTAATTTCCTTTCTTCAATCCAAATCTTAGGTACTTGAAATATTATATTGAATTTGCCATAATTAGTTCTTGTACTGTGCAGCCCTAGCTCTCCAACACCCATTGGTGCCAAGTTCCACGCATTGAGCGTGGGACTCGCGCATTAGACTGATGCCTCACGCCAGTCTCACACATTGAGTGTGGGACTTGCGCATTAGACTGATGCTTCACGCCTGTCTCGCGCCTAGCTAAAAGCCCACGCATTTTGTCAGTTTGCTCTATTTCTCACGCAGTCTCACACATTCTCAAAAGTTAATCAAAACTCTACTTAAATGTGAGTGTTTGTGTTAATAAGTTTTGGAGTGTTTCTCCACATTCCAACAAGTATACCCAGCTTCTGGCTACTTATCCTTTTAGTACTACTCAGAGTTGTCTTCAATATGTTTTTAAAATTTGCAATTATTATAATTAAAATGCTGTCCTTGGCCTGTACACCTGAGTGTGCCTTTTAGAATATCGAGAAAATCTCACACCTGACATTCTTGAAAACTTGACAGTTATGAACCCCCCCTCCCCACGTGCAGCCCCTTGAATTGTAACCACCCACCATCGTAGTCCACTTCATTGACCATATCTTGGAGCTCCCCCTCCGTCGGATTCTGACCCAGCGAGCGCATTATAGCGCCCAGTTCCCTGGTCGTTATGTATCCGTTTCCATCCTTGTCAAAAAACTTGAAGGCATCTCTATATTCTGGTGCACAGAGTGAAAGACTAACAGCTTAGTTATAATTCCAAAGAACAATGGACTTCAATAATAAAATGATATATCTGTGGCTTATGATGTTAGTAAGCCCCAGCATGTATTGCTCACCTTCAATCTGTTCTTCAGTAAGTTTGTCCTGTCGATTCAAGTGGAGAACAAGTTTTAATACAAGATGTTCGGGTAACATTGCTTTTAGGGTCGACCAGTAGCTGCTAGAAGCGGCTCTCTGATTGGTTGATCGACCAGTAGCTGCTTGAAGCGGCTCTCTGATTGGCTTATCGAACATTAACGACAATAATAACCAAAACCTTAAAACAATACACAACCAAACAAATACAAAAGAGCTTAAATTGTAGAGCTTAGTACTTAAAATATTTAGTAAATTTTTTAGTAAAACTAAAAAGCTGAAAATACAGATTTAATTTATTGGAAATATTTAAAACGCTTCCATACTCTGAGGGTTAAAGCGAGTACCTCTAAATTGCGCCCATTAGCGAGTGTAAAATTAGCCACTTTCACTGAGAGGCTAAAGGCAATGTCTATTTGACTGAATTATGACAAATGAATATTCGAGAACAAGGCATTCAAAATAATCAAAAATAAATAGCCCACTAGACAAATTTTGAGCATGTTTTCATATTTTATCTTTTTCCTTATCAGACGTGCTACCTTCGTAGGTGAAAAAATAACACGTTTGTACCAGAGATCACAGATACAGTTCCTTTTGATCCGCTGCGATGACTCCATATAGTTCCCGTTTTAGAAATTGAGTTATAGAACGTACATTTCTTAACTTGATTTCCATCATGAATTAGTCAAAGGCTGCTTGCCTTCGCTTTTATGAAATATAAACATCTCCAAGAAAATTACCGATGCAAATCGTTTCATTCGTTTGAATGTTCATAACGTCATGGTGAAAAGTCTGATAAACCGGAATTTCAATGTAGAATATTCACCTCAACAATATCTTGACAGGAGTATGTAAATTTGAATTTTATATGGTGTCTTTGATTGTTTGAAGTTTAGAAAGCTTTTAGGAATCACAGTACCCTGTGGTTATGGCTGCTAATATAATTGGTAAGAGTGTTGTGTTGCTCTCAGCTGGCAATCGACAAATACAAGATTTTCTTTACTTTAATGAATAGTTTTGTTTAATCAATTTATTGACAATACATATTGAAACGACTGAGCAGATTTTTTTTTCAATTTTTCACAGTGTAACTCATATCACTTCAAACAATTTTTTTATGCTTTCTTAGGTAAAATGATAGCTGAAACCATTTGCTTGTGGCTCGTTAACCTTTTGCTTAAAAACAATTGGTCCGCCATCTTTGTATTGAAAACTAAGATTTCCTGTTCTATCTCAAGCAACAAGACCTACGTACTGGGCAATATTTTAAAATATCACGTTGTAGTGGCTGCAACATCTCCAATTAGCTTGTAGGAATACTATCGGCGGCTAGGGTTATAGAAAATGAAAATTATAACAAAGCTTGTAAAAGTTTATTTATTTTGAATTAAAACTTCTGATGTTGTTAAAACTGTATTCCGCCAATCCCATCGTTTCGCAATGCCTTCTATAATTTGACCATCGCAACGAAGAAATTATGAACTACTGTTCTTATCTAACTCGCAAAACATCCATGCAATACGAATGTTCCCACAAAATCCATGCAACATGAATGTTCTATTAATTTCTAAGAACGAACATACAGGTTACATGTCATGGATCACTTCTCATTGTGGAAAAATCAGTGCGGAAAACGACTGAATTATATAGCCAAAACAAGAAGTCTTGAAGTCATTTGATTATTAACGAACCGGCAACATTTTATGGCTTTCTATAGGTAAGAACTCGAACAAGCAAGCGGCACATAAGGAAGAAAATGATGTTTTCAAACCTTAATGTCTTCCAAGTTGTAGTTTCGCATTTCCAATACTGAAGATACTGTGTTTTCCCGTTCCTCTCATAAAACTATTGAACAGAAGAACGTTTTAGATGTCTTGGTTTGAATTGATTCAATGTGTCTTGGCTGAACTCAGGGTGTTCTTCCTCCGCGGCTTTGTTTGCTTGCGGCAGTGTCGTAAGCAGATTGCACATTTGACTTCCTTTAAATCTTTTATGAGGTGTATTACGACGTGATAAGCTTCGAAAATAGCTTTCTAAATTAGCATTTCTGCTTCTAAAATTCGCGCTGGCAAGCTCAGATTTCGTAGAAGGTGCAAGTTTTTACCGCGCCGCAAGATCTATCGATCGATCATAAGCGAAAGGATTTGATAAACGATCTTAACATCACGTATGACAGATTGCTGGGGGCGTTCAAACAATTTTCCTTAAAATATTCTAATGCCAAATTTAGAAGAAAAACTTAATTTTTATATAACTCTAAGTAGGCCCCGTTTTGAATGTTATCAAATAATCTTTCTCATTGCCTCAATCGTAACTTTGTAAACACTTCATAGCGAAGTTTAATCACTTAAAGAGTAGAACTTTCAAGCAAAATTGTTTTGGCAGGAACGAATTTGTGTGCGGTATATTTTTGAACTTAAATACTCCTTTCTCCAATCTTGATCTCAGTGGAACTCCAAATATCCAAAACTATACCATTTGTGGAGGTTAATAGCTTTGCACAGTTAAGTAAAACATACCTCACAGTGTTTCAAAGAGTTGAACCTTTTTCATAAAACAATGAAAGGTATTTATGTTTTTTGCAGAAGTTGTATGATATTCATTATACTCTAGGAACAGAAAATTCAAGAAAACGATAAACAACATTTACTAACTAGCCATTTTTGGAAATAAAACAATTAAGAAAAAGTATTTTCACACGAAGAATTAAAATGAATTTTGCATTGACGTGTTGTCATCAAACTTATTACTTTCAAGTGTTGTATTGCTGCCAACTATTTTATTAGATTTGTCGATTCAAACTAGAGCCCGTGAGTATCGATTCTGAATTATTGCCGTTTCAATTTATAGAGAAAAAGACGGCAGATGAAAAGTATTAAAGACCACAACACAATACTCTTTGTCAGTTAAATGAAACCAATAAGCAAGAAAATATTACTTTGTTTTAGAAACCCCTTTTAACATTGTTTTATCCTTTTGCATTTATGTAACTGTCATTATTGTATCTTTGAAATCCAGCAAAAACTGTCCATAATGATTTCAAGAATCGTCCAAAAAACTAAATAAAAAAATAAACACGTCTAGACTGTTTAGTCAATTCCATTTGAAAGATTTTGTGAATATTACAAAGTTGAAATTGGCCATCGGTTATATAGAAATAATGTCAAACCGGGCAAGCAGGTGCAAAGTGTGTAGAACAATAATTTGTATTTGTTTCATTACTTTGTGAAATGACTAAGGGCCTCTTTTGTAGAAGCTCTGCGTAGAGCTTGTCTGATATTTGTTCATTATTAAACTGGCGAAGTTGCGCCGGCAGAAACAGTAAACAAATTGAAACCTTTCTTAAACTGATTTTATGATCATATCTAACTGCAGCTTTAAATGTTTAACAATTTTCCTGTTGTCATTAAATACTGTTTCAGGTCACACTTTAATTGGTTTTCTTGAATGAAGTTTAAAAACAAATTAACTAGAGGAGAAACAAAAAGAAAAAGAAAAAGAAAGAAAAAGGAATATTGGAATTGTATCTGAAATTAAGAACATCAAATGGAAATGCTATATAGTTTGCAGGAAAACAGCACTGTTAACCTTTCGTTTATACCATATATACATTTTTAGGAAATCTTTCGGAATAGCAGTGTATATAAAGAAGAGATTTCCAGTTAGGATTCCAAGAGAAGGTGCCCTTTTTGTTATTCATTTGTCAGTGTGTTAATTCAGTTCTGATCGCTTGTTATTTTTTTTACACTATGTATTCATTTCAGTATAAAATTTGACGACTTTATCGCTTATTCAACTTTTTTGGAAATACCAACTGTTTTAAAAATGGTCCTTGTTCGATCAGCTGTTACAATTTGTTGTAAACTTGAAGCATCCGTTATCACATTCGAAATTGTAATTAAGGTAATTTTGTGTTCGTTGAGTCATGCACATTTTACATATTTAAAGTACGTTAACAATTTATTTTTTTTAAATTCTACTCTTTTAAAACGTGCATCGTAGTTTAGACAACGTTTTGACAAATAGAAAATATGGAACAAGTAGGAAAGGGATCTCAACAAATTCCATCATAAAATGAATTACAACTAGATTCCCGAAGATTTTCTTACGTTTGTTATAGCTTGTAAGCAGGCTCTTCGTTTAGTCTGATAACGCGTTTAAAAGACCTTTTGGACAGTTTTTAAAATCCCCATTGACGACTTTCGAGATTTTGATTTTCTTCCGAAGACCGAATGCCATTGAATAAATTAGTTATTGCAATGGTTTTTCGTGGAATACCAGGGGCACTTTTAATGTAAGCAATTTTTCCGTATGCCGGTTGGAATGACAAATCGAACGAAACATTCCAGTAGACATTTACCCTAATGAACAGATCTATTTTTAAGGTACTCCAATTGTTCCGATCCTGTACCGGTTGGAACGAAATGGAGCTTTCAAGTTTGAACATTTGTACGACATTTTCATTTCAACCGTGCCGTAGAGCTCGCATCGCGTCATCCAGATCACGAAATGCTTACGCAATCTTATTGACCAATCAAACTCGAGCTCTTTCGCCGAAAGGAAGGATTCTTTCCTTTCAAAAATTTGGCGAAATGAAGAGCGCCCCTGGGAAAACAACAGTTCCAATTACATTTTCATTGTATATTTTCATTTCATTGTAAAACTTTGAACAACTAACTAGGTGACATTTTTTTAACAATTGGTTTCTTATTATACCAATATATATACATATATATATATATATATATAACCCACTCAAAAAAGTTGATGTCTTATTCGAATTACCTTATAAGAAATTGAAATACATCCATCCATAATGCTGAATTTATCAAGCTCTCTCTACTGTTGCGCCTGATTCCTTGTAAACGAGCTGTCTTGTCTCTCCACTACTTTTTATCTTAAAGTTTCAGCTTTGTAAAGAAGACTGGCAAAGTGCAATTTCTTGCTCAATTTATAAGATACTCGCTGGGGTTTTCCCTGTCGTGTAGAACTAAATTTGTTCAAGGCTTGTTTCTCAAGTAAAACTTGATGTTTTAATTGTCAGTTGGACATAACTGTGTTTCCTGGCTACTGGTGACGCGATGTTACTAACAAAGTTCCTCGTTAAAAATTTTTTATCCATGAACACATTAAACATTTTTCTGTGACAAATTTAAATATTTATGTTTTTAATTAATTAGTTGCTTTTTTTATGCAATTCATAGAACGTTTTATTCTTCTGTGAAACAATGCTAAAGTCAAAGTTTAAGGCTTACATGTATTAAAAAGAGTTTTAGGCCACGTTTAAAATCCTTATTGATTGTTTTCAAAATGTCACACTTCGAAAGGGTGTCGCAAGTGTTGATATAGGACTGACCTTACTGCAGCATTTAGTCAAACCACACTGTTTACATAGTGGTATCTTCAGACTTCTCACAAAATTGAAATTGCATTAGTTAAAAAATAGTAAATGACGCGAAACAAATTGCACACGTTTAGCTTTGTAAAAAAACAGTACTAGTAAATTTTTCCGAGGTTCTTAATTACTTGGCGACTTAAGTCTGAATTTGTTTTTTATTGCTTTTATTTCATTCTTAAGCGGTTTGCAATTGGATTAAAGAAAAAAACGAGGCAAGAAAAAGAAACAACTCGCGCCATACTTGTAATGTACGAATGTCTGTATAAAAGGCGAACTACCTTCATTATATTGCATTGTATTACATTGCTAAGCAAAATTGCGAGTTTCAGTCAAGACAGTAGCTGAAAATGTTTCATAGTTATTGATCTTGAGCCAGCCCTTATTATTTTAAAAATCCTTCTTACAGTTTGGCCAAATTGAACCTCGTTCAACTATTAAAGTAGTTCTTATAAAACAAAAAAAGGACTCATGTATACGTATAGGATAATGAGTAAATTTGCATCAATATCGAGACCGACTTCCGAGTAGAAGATTGATTGCTCAACGTCATATTGAACGAATATTTAAAAATAAATTTCTCCATCATGATATCATTCTTTAAAATGCGGCATTAGAACACACAGTTTCCGCTCTAAAATGTACGTACATTCTTTCCATCTTGTTCCATTAATTTAAAACGGCATATCACCTATGTCCATGTGGTGCTCGAATATAAGACAAGAATAATCAACAAGCCAGTCAAAGTTGAAAATGCTCACGTAGCGCCTCATTTTAAATAGTTATAAACACATATTACTTTTATTTGTATACGACGCTTCGATAATTCCTTGTAGAGGGTGAACGAGTTAATTATAGCCTATACAAGCTAGTTTTTCAAATGAGTTAGTTTGTACTGCAACATTGTAAATCATACAGTAGGAAAGTGATGCTAAAAATCACTGCAATATTTTCTGTACTTAGAGTAAGTTTATTTTCACTGTACTGACTAAGAAGCTATTGGAATATTGTAACATCGTCTGCTCTATGCACTTAATTTAATAAACGATGTTAGTTTTAGACAACTAGACAAATGCTACTAAATCATCCATCTGCAATTGCACGCCTTGAAAGAAGTTAGGAAATGTATATGACTGAAAGTAATTGCATGCAAACTATTTTTCCACTAGCTTTTTCTCAATAATATATACAATACTTTAATTATTCCATTTGAAACAGTCAATACAAAATCTTAACCCGCAGTTAGCTTAGCTCATGATCGTGGGGGGAAGTAAAAAGATGTTGCAAGGGTAAAAATGTTAAAAAAATGTATACAGACTTAATTTGGTAAGCCAGAAAATACTATTTTACAGAGATACACCAGTTGCAAAAGAATAAATTGAAATTAGCTCGTAAGATGCCGTTAATGTCTCCTTGTAACTTTTGGCAAACATTTAAATTCCCTGCACTGATTCCTTAAAAGCTATTTATAGTTTTCTTATCCGGGACGTATAATGGTGGCTCTATGTTACCAATGTTGGAGCTTTGCACATGTTTGTCCTTCATAAGCTTTACCAAAACGTAAATCGTTTTCTGAGTCTCTGAAAAGCGAACTGTTCGTTAAGTTCAAACATTAATTAACTCAACATTGCAAATACACGATTCCAATTCGCGCCCAAACTTTTAAAACATAGTTGGACCAACTGTTAAGGATATTCAAAAATTCGTAAAAAGACTTGCAAATTTTGAGTTCCAATTTTAAAAATTTGATTACAGTTTCTGTCGACGTCTGTATTTCCCTAGTAACAATATTTTCTTGAAAAAGCCAACTTGAACAGCTTCTGTTTTCTTTTTTAAATCTAGCAGTACAAACGTCTTTCACAAAGGAGGTCTTTTGGTGACAAACTTGGTTGCTAGATATTGACATGGCTACTACCGCACAAAGAAACTGAAATACATTTTATTGGCTCAGTAAAGTAGGATACTCTGATTTAATGCCCTTGGCGAGAAATAACCCGAATTTCAAGTAACTTTTGTAAAGAACACTGTTGAAACAGTGGTCAAGAAACTAGCAACAGTTAATGATTGAAAATAGGTGGACAATTAACTGATTTTACTAATTTTTTGATTAATTACTGAAGACTTTAATCCTCGATTTATACTACTCTAAGTTTTGAATAACTGGACACAGAGGTGAAACCCATTGAGAAAACTAGCTCATTGGCATGGCTGTAATTAATCTCGTTTCAGATGAAGTTGAACAGCCAGTATTTTACTCGTGAGTGGGATATCTGTGTCTACGTATCTTACATTTTGTTTCACGTGGTTTAATTCAATATTCGATTGCAAAGCCTTTAAGCTTTGCATAAAATAACTTTGTGACATTGCATTAAAAATACCGCTATGCAAAGAGTGAGGTATTTTGCCAAAACGTGTCCGTGAAGTCACTTCTATTAATCGACAATTGACATTTGTGACAATTTTCGTAGTGCGATATTTTGAGAATAAAATAAAGAACATAACAATTTTAAACTTTGAAAACTCTTAAAAAGATTCTAAATTTTGTTTTAGCGTTGCTCTACAGTACAGAAGAATAAGATATTTTCTAATATGCATAAGAAATTGGTATGTTGTTTGACAAGTCAGCCGTAGATTCATTTTCTTTTAAAACAAGGAACCTTTTAACATTGCATCACCAATATTGATATACAAGGTCAGGAATCACAATTATTTCCAACAGACAAAAGTTTTATTTCAGGAACAAGCCTTGAACAAATTTAGCTTTACCCGAAAGGGAAAACCCCTGCGAGTATCTTATAAATTGAGACAGAAATTGACCTTAGCTAATCTTTTTTGCAGAGCTGAAAGGCTCATAGTCGAGGGACAAGACAGCTCATTCACAGACAATCAGGCGCAACAGTAGAGAGAGCTTGCCAAATCCAGAATGATGGAACAATATATTTCAATTCATTATAAGGTAACTTGAACATAACATGGGATGTTTGTTGAGTAGATCTGATGCTCCTGCGATGTTTTACTGGTGTATATCTATTCAGTGCTTTCGAGGATCCAATCAAACCAGATGATTTACAATAAAAATAACCCGGTGATAGTGATTATAAGAATTTTAAAAGATAAAGGCTAAATAAAACTGTTCTAAATTCCTGCCACTTGTAGATAGATGACACATTTTCTGTAGAGTTGTAATGTGTTAAAAATAGTAGATTTATGATACCAGGTGCAATATTTTTTCGCAGAGTTTACAATCGTTAACATCTTGTAGAATCGTAAATGATTTGTATGACAAATTAAAACAGCGTAGAAACATGCTTCACAATATTGATCCAGTATCAGACCGGTTGGAAAAGACAGGTTGGGGGAAAAACGCACCACCTACGTATACGGACATATTTTAAAACTATAAAGCAGCTAGAGAAGGAAAGTGCAGCGATGTCTCTTTATCAATGTTAAACTTTAAAAAAGTCACTTAATACCGTGATTTACTCTCAAATAATACGCATTTCCTATCTCCAGATAATCTACATCATTCTAGTTCTTGTGTTGATCGGTGTAACATAACAAGCACCTTGTAGAAAACACTTCAAACTAAAGAAGACTCTCAACAATCTCAGGAAAAAATATTTCTTGGTGGAGAAGCATTCAACACCAAATACCCAAGTGCTTCCTCGATCGAAACGTGATGTCACTTCAGGTCAGACAGCGAGCATATACTGCCCGTGGAGGTGGGTGAGAGATACAAGTTTGCCCCGAAGTAGATCAAACCTGTTAAGAGCGGAGTGTGTTCGCAAATGTAAAAGCTACTGCAAGCCTGTCTACTACACGATGAGAGTTGTGGTGAAGAAAGGACAGCATTCCAAAATGAAAATGGATGCATGGACAGTGCAAACAAAGAGGATTGTTGTGGCTTACTTCTACAGGAGAATTTAAAAAAATGCAAACAATTCAAGTTCCAACTGATTATTTTTTTTAAAAAGGATAGTTGTCAACTTAAAATATGACTTATAATTCAATTTAATTATAATTTACAAGTTTAATCCTGCTAAAATTGCATTTTGTTGTAGTAAGTTGTGATAGCCTTGTAAATATATGTAATTGTGAAAAGCAAACAACAGATAGAGACAGTACATACATGTATACGTAATGAACATCAAATTAAGACTATTTATTTATTTATTTATTTATTTATTGTTATTAGTAGTAGTAGTTGTAGTAGCAGTCTTAGTATTGTATTATATAGTTACTAGTTAGAAGACATGCAATCGTCGTGATTTGGGAACACGAGTTGAGATTCGAAACATTTTTCAAAATTTCAACAGATCGTAATAAAAAGGAAGACACAAC
>JAOBRH010345554.1:0-11432 GCA_027575125.1 Umimayanthus parasiticus | reverse complement strand
CTCTCTTGTTGATTCAAGGGAAAGCGATGTCTGAATATAGTAAATAGGAAAACAGAAATATATTTAGAATTTTTCTTGTCAAATACACCTACTAAAGTTGAAATAATCTGCTATCAGTTTAGTTCAACTGTAGTTGGTGTATTTCAACTACTATCAGTTCGATTCGAATGCTCGATAAGTGAAAGTGCCATTATACACCGTGAAAGTGAAGTGCCATTATACACCGTGAAAGTGAAAGTGTCATTATACACCGCTTACTGCACCGAGTACGTGCCATTTTTTTAAACCACAACAGATGCTGTACTCCTACATCAGAAACGGTATTAAATTTGGGTTAAACAGGCTTTGTTCATCTTCGAGCGACTCTGTTACTGCGGCAACAGTCGTAACAAAGGTTGATCAAGCACGTTCAGTCATGTAAGTTAGCTGATTGCACTTTCCTAGCGTAAAGGAAACAGCCTGCAAGGATGAAATAGATTTTGGGATGAAAACATTTTGGACAAATGATAAACTTAAACGCAATGAAACAGGTCTTCCTCACTTTCTGAAGAAACAACAGACACCAGTATCACAATGAATTGCAAGCGGTCGTTTGAGCACACCAAACGTTCTTATCTTGCCTTTCACCGTCGACTCCGAAAGGTAAACTGTGCGGAATTTTTCAGTCGAAAAAAATACCTAAAACTGGCGCATGCGCAGCTATTGTAACCCGTCCACGAGTCCACAGCCTACTGGGTGGGTTCAATTGCCATCATTTTTCAAGCAAAAAAGGTAGCGGGCCAATGATTAGGAGAATTACAGTATTTGTTTTGGGGAGGATCATGTCAGCTAGGGAATATACATCAGCTGTATCAGAGTAACCTGGACTGGGGCAAACCACTGACGGGTTCACAAGTATTAACAAATCTTATTTAAAATCACAGCTGACCAAGAGTAACCGTGATACCCTGGTGGATGAAGTGTTACAAATGGTTCTTAACTCCGTTCGACAATCAGTTGGGACGTGAATATTATTCTGACCTGTAACAGTATGAACGTTGCAAGGTTTTCCACTAGATGTAACTCTCATGGAACTGATAATAGGATTCTACTTCTTGGCCAATAAACAACAAAGTTCAGCAGCATAACAATACTATTATGTGGTGTAAAACATTTACTATCAACAGCTACAGCTTCTGTTGTCTTCCGGAAGGCATAAAATACTACTACTAATAACAACAATAATACTAAATTGTAATTATGTGTATCTAGAACTAATAATAATAATACCAAAAAGTATGGCTAAAACATTTTTGATGTTATAAAAACTAGAAACAAACGTTTTGGGTCCATTTGACCATCATCAGGTTTAAACCTGATGGCCAAGTTGAATGAACATATTTGTTTCCAGTTTTGACAACATCAAAATTAAAAGTTTTAGCCATACTTTAAATATTTTATGATGGATAATTCAATTTCTAAAATATATAAATTAACAAATACAATAATAATAATTATATTATTGATAGATCTTTAAGAGTAGTTTTCAGGAAGTCCTCCGAAACACAAATCATAAAATAAACTAAATCAGCACACACAAATTCGGTGCAATTGGTATTCGAGCAATCTGATTGGTTCGCAATGTGTTGTCACCGAGTTTGTAAATGTTAACACAAATATTCTCGTCAATCTCGGTGAATAGTGACTTTTTGAAATTTCTGCCACTTCATAGAATAATTGTTCAAATACACAAAAACTACACGGTTTAAAAATTACTAACTGTTTGTAAAAGCAAATAAAGTATAGCTATATTTAGTATACATTGCTCAGATTTCGAATAAAGAAATGATTTGACATTAAAATTTGTTATATAACCATGCATGTGCAGCCGTGACCAACTGGTAACGGACCCGAATCTCAAAAAACACGTGACAAAACAGCTCGGGTCACCCTTTATCCTCCCAAATATAGGAAGGGGACAAACTTGAAAATCTGTTCAACCGTCACTCCTAACAATTCTGAAAAAAGACAACAAAGAGCCTTGATGGAAGTTTCCTTTCATCAGTTTCTTCATACACGTAGAGAGTCAGTTGTCACCAGTACCTCCATGCATGAAGAAACAGCACCGGCTCTGTTTGCTATGTCAAACACCATTTCACTCTTTTTCCTTTCAAACTTTTTTACCCTACAGGTCTCACCCAAGTAGGGTTAGCTTTTACTTTAGACTGAGGGGCACAAATTAATCATCACTTTTTACTGTCAGGTGTTACCCTCTTAAAATATCTTAAAACGATTACCCGACAGGGTGAAACCTTTGAAACACTGTCAAGGTTAGCTCTAGCCTGCGAACAGGCTCATTTGCGCGAGAATTGGGGAAAAAAGAAAAAAAAGGAGAGGGGAGGGAGGGCAAATGAGCCTGTTTGCAGGCTAGGTTAGCTCTAAAAAATTACTCTCAATCAAACGCTTTGTGTTCTAATCAAATTTTTTCCATGCAGTAGGTCTTTGGAAATTCTAAAGTCTTCTCAGATTAGTCAAGTCTAACGTCTATGTCTGTACTTTATAGCCTTGGGCACAGAGGAGTCTATGTAAAACACCAACTTTTAGAAACGGCGAGGAAATTTTCACAATTTTTAGTTGGCTCAAATTCTCAATACAACGCTGTACGTAAACACGAAACAGAAAAGACAATCGTTCAAACTCTTCACCTTAGCGCAGGTAAAGCCAATTCTAAATGTATAGTCTACGCCAATCTATTGTTTCCGCGAGAGCTTCGGAAGCAACGACTTGATAAAATTCTCTAAGCTATATAATTCAGGACAGTAAGCAGTCATCCTTTGGCATTCAAACCTAGCATAAAATATTGTCATTCACTGTTTACCTCAAGAACTATGTAATAAATCAGAAGCTGAGCAGAGTTTTTGACCGATCGTTTCCACCCATTCGTCCAGATCTGTAAACTGGATTTCCAACGTTCGGCACCGCTCTCCACACACTCGTGTGGCCTCTTCAAGTGACTGCACTCTCTCGATAGAACTTTCAATATCAACGTCAATTTCTTCCAGTTGTTTCTCCAGTTTCCTCCGTTTTGCCTGCCGCTCTTGGAGAATATCCTTTTCTTTTTGCAAATCTTTACTTAGGTGTTCCTTTTTTGTTTTCAAATTAACCAGAGTTTCCTCTTTCTCAACTGCTTTTTTCAACAGCAACTCCATCTTGCGCTTTAGATTGCCACCGGGTGTTCTGTCCTTGTCATGCCCACTGGGACTAGTATCAGGATTTGGTAGGGCACAGGCAGAGCTTGTGACAGGTTGTAGTCTATCACGAGACGTTTGATCTAAATCCTTACTTTGCTTCGCTGTAAAGTCTCCCTCTGATTTGCCAGAAATCAGGCTACTGTAACTTTCAGTGATACAAGGGTCAGAGTTGGCAGAGACATGATGTAGCGTTTCAAAGTTATGTTGGAGCTGTTGTTTTTCTGTAGTAACTATCTTCCTTGAACTTTCATTGCTCTGATCTTCTTCAGTGGACTCTGCTTGTTGGTTATGTCGAATTTCTTCAGAACAGTCTGCATGGCTATCACTTGTGGTACTTTCTTCTTCAAAGTGTGGATGTGCGATGTCATTGGAGTTAGGTGATGATGAAAGTTGAGCAACAAAATCAACAACCGTCATCTTGGGGCTTTGTAAAGAATCATCATGAATGTCCTCCAAAGGATTTTGCTGACTTTTTGATACTGGACTGATATTGGGATCAGTTTTTCTAACTTCCGAACTATTCTCTTGCTTATCCTCTTTGTTTTCCAAAACATTCTGTCGACTCTTTGGTAATGTGATGACAGTGGACTCAGTGCCTTCATCTTCCAAAGCATTGTGCTGCCCCTCTGGTGGTGCAATGACAGCGGGCTCAGTGTCTCTGCCTTCCAAAGCATTCTGCTGATTCTTTGGTAATGTGGTGACAGTGGGTTCAGTGCCTTCATCTTCCAAAGCACCATGCTGTTCCTCTGGTGCTGTGGTGACAGCGGGCTCAGTGTCTCTGCCTTCCAAAGCACTCTGCTGATTCTTTGCTACTGGGCTAACAATGGGCTCAGTGCTAGCAATTAAATCAGCAAAGAATTTCGCCAATGAGCGACTACCCTTTCTATCCGCAGTTTCTTGTGGAGTCTCATCCATGCAATCCTGTACAAACAGTAGCTTTCGCAGTGTGCTGACATCGATCTCTTTCAAAAGCTTTTTGACACAGTCACTTCTAAAATCTGTAACTCTTGCGAGGATGTGAACAAAATTCTGTTCCCTGTCATTAGTGGCAGTAAGCACAGACACTGCCAACTCAGCTAGTTCTCCACTCTTCTTCCATGACACAAGTTTCTTCACCATATCTACCATACAGTCCTGTAGAAAGCGGAACTTAGAAGTGTACAGCTTTCTGCAGTGGTGCATTTCTTTGGCTGTCACATGAAGAACTGTGTCGCCACTATCGTCAGCCTCAAGAAAAACATCATGACTGTATTCAGTAATAACATCAAGGATTCTTGAAAACACCTGGGATACCTTTCTCGTTTCAGCAGCCTTGGTGGGCTCACCCATTCCTCTGTATAAACATCGCACTGCTCTATGAAGGCCTGTTTCCCCCGTACCAGCCTTCGCAGCCATGTTAAACTCCCTCCACTCTGCCAGCCTCCTCAGTGCTTCATGTTTTCCAAGAGCACATGCCCAATGGATGATGGGGAAACTGTATGAGGGATCCTTGAGATCAGCATTCGCCATGGTTGTCCGCTCTCTTCCCTTGTAGGTGCCGAGATAATCTTCTATGTCACGAATGAACTGGTCATTTGTAAGCTTGTTTGTGCATCTGTTTAAGCTTACCAGGATTCTGTGGTGCTTGGATCTACAGTTTCTTTCACAAAATGGAGTGTGGTCATATCCTTGTGACTGTCGTCCTGGGGAAAGAAAGTTTATAAACAAATGAAGAAACTCAGAACTGACCAAAATGAAAACAGTACAAGGATCTAGCTGACAATTTTTTATCTTTACTTTGGGACATAAGAATCTTTCCATAAACTTTCTATTTTAAATTTGTAGGCTGTTTGGTTTTTGGCCTACAAAACAAAAGTTTTGTCCCACGTTTCATCATTTGTAGGCCCTTAATTCACACCCTGTTAACTGATTAAACCTACCAGAATAGATTTAAGTTAACGTTAAAATTAAAGGTTCAACAAGTCATCTTGCCTTCCAAAATCTGACTTGAGCTTGGAAGGTCTGCATGGGTACTGCACATACTGTAGTTGTTATTGTACATGTAGTCGGTAAAGGTCAAAAATCCGCACCGTAACGTACTCCAGAAAGGAAAACAGAAAGACATGCAAGTGTTTCAAAGTAGAGGATGAGGGTTTGTTAAAATTTTAAGATTTTTAAAATACATGAAGTTATTAAAGAAACTATAGACGGAGAAAAATGGAACCAGGTACATGTACACTAACGAATGGAAAAAGCTGATGAATATTCGTGTTTCATTGCATACACACAAGTTGTTCAGATGCAGTCTGCAACCTCATACATGTATTTAACAGTAGATGTGCATGGGCCAATTCTGATAAGCAAGTTACTTACTGGAATGTTGCAGCATTACTTCATCACCTTTTTCCTCATTGGCAGAAGAGCACTCGTTACTGGAATCACTCTTGTCCCCTGTATTCCCTTTTCCGTTAGCTTCAGCATTTCCTGTGCCCACTGCTCTTCTATTTCTAGGAACAATGAATCTATTATAAAATACCTTTAGGTGGGCATTTTATACACGAGTGAGGGCTACTAAGAGGACAAAATGATACTTACAATACCTTTATAAAAAGCTACTAATTCCATTAACACATGTATCTAGATAATCTATTATGGAAAATATATAGTTAAATATTTTTCATTAGTCTTTGTCACAAGTAAAAATGACCCCAAAATTCATTTTTGCAATTTGCATGTAATGGGTTTGCTAGTCAACAACAAGTTAGTGGCTGACTGCATGTGGTCATGTAGTAAAACCACAGCAGCCTGCAGTAGACTCAAAGTTGAAGAAATATTTATATTTTTAAGTTGTGTAAGCTATTGTAAAGGTTTCGTCTAACATCATTCTTCAAACAATGGATGTCCTTTGTAGTTTTTAGTTTCTATTAAAGCTTGCTTTTTTGCTTTATTAGTAATCTCTTCATGCTAGTCTTACACTACAATTCCGGTTTTATTACATGTATTTTACTTTTCCAGTCACTGAAAATTGTGCCAAATTTTCTGGCAACCATCTTGAAGAAAAAAACCAGCCACATCTCAAACACTACAGTAAACAGACTTCAGGTTTGTTCATCCAAAACCAAAATGTAATGATGATGATAATAATAATAATAATAATAATAATAATAATAATAACAACAACAACAACAACAACAACAACAGTAATAATATTGAAACAGGACAGTTCCCTTGCCAAAGCGATTTTTAGGGACGTTTGTATACATGAACTTAAGGGCCACTGAGTGATTTGACATTGAATCCTTGGACCTGCACTTAGGAGGGGGAATAGCAGCAGTTATCCACGCAGCAAAGTTTTGTATCGTGGTAATGTTTTGGCTATCCTTCAATTAGAAACAACATGCAGACATGAACATGTTGTTGTTACGAAGAGAATCAAAACTGTCAGAACATATGCTAATTTATCACCAATACTGGTTTGACAGTATCGTTAAACAAAATAGCACTCTTGAAGCCCATACATATTGAAGTTGCCAATGTGGGAATCCGATGAACTTTAAATAGCAAAGAACATATTACAAAATTACTATTGAGCAAACAGGAGTGAGATTTAAAGAAAAATTGTGTCAGAATACTGCATATCAATGTACATGTACCAGGCATTAAAAGTAACAGTAACACTGAAGAGTCTATGGCGTGCGACATGCTACTAAATTGTAGGTCTACCAACAATACCTTACATATATCCCAATCTCTCTATTAATGACTGTATTAAAGCAAGAATCTCAATGCTAAAATAACACCAAAAGAACATGGAAGCACTAAAAAATGTATATTCTGTTACCATATTGTAAGTTCAAAATGTATGGTAACTATTTTTTATGAGTCAGAGTACCACAATGTATGTTTTCACCTGCTGTATTTAATGTTAGTAGCAGTGTCGTTTAGTGGCTGAAACTGTCAAGTATAATTGGTAATTTTCATGCGATGTTTCCTTGGGGGAGGAGGAGGGGGAGGTCCTACTCACACTGTAGAAGTCAAAGGTGTTGAGAATAGAAGACTGTGTTGATAATATTTTTCCTCAGATTAAATATTCATGGGATATTCAAGGAGTTTTAAGAGCAGCATGTCTGGACCCTGTACCGACTTACTTGATAGGTGCCTGTGGGTTTGTTTCTCCCTCTGGTATATATGTATCAACTGCGGGCCCTTTAAAAACATCAAGGAAGGCCAGTGTTTTATTTTCTGCAGCAATATCCCGAGGCGTTTTCCCCGACAAGTCTTTTGCAGCACACAAGCGATGCCACTGCTCGGCACACTGAGATCGTGTCTCTTTGATTGCAAAAATAGTGCCTCTACTCCCAACCTTCACCAATAAGTGCAGAAATGTTTCACCATCTTTGTTTTTCTGGCACAAAAATGCGTCAATATCAAGGCTATACGAAACTTTATAGCTCTGCAACTTTTGGAAAATAACTTTTAGACATTCTGGTGCAACTTTTTCATCATATGGAACAATTCTGGAACACACGTGAAGAATGGTGTCTCCACTAGGTTCTTCGGTCTCAAGCAGAATTGTTGGACTGGCTTCAACAACAACATCCATTACTCTTCCAAAAACCTCTGCCCTCTTCACACCTGTTTTTTTGAATCTTGGCAATTCATCATGTTTAGCAAACCAAATTGCTGAATGTAATGCAGTTAGGTTTGTACTTTCATCTCCACGACTGCACCTCACAGAAAGGTCAACCTCATTAGACTTGAACCACTGCAGGGCAACAAATTTCCCCAGCAGACACGCCCAGTGCACAAGAGGGAGCCACAAGGTACCATATTCACTGGCAATTGGACTGGCCCATGTCCACTCTGTACTCCTCAGTTTCATGTCCACACACTCTCCTAGTTCTTGCAAGCCGTTACTGCTCCCGCTCCCTGGGTGATTGGTGCATTTCATAAGAGCCTCGTAAAGCTCATGATATGGCAGCTGAACTCTTACGTCTCTAGTCATAGTCGAACTACCAGCAGAAACTCGCTTCTGAGCTGCCATTTCTTGCTCCAATGCTCTATGAAAAATGCAGAAGACAAATTCATTCATGCTACAGTGTACATGTACATGTAATCTTGAGTTTATTCAGCACAATGAAGTGTATTAAAACAAAGTTTGACTTTCAGGTCAGAATAAGAGATCAGGTCAATTTAATTCTTGTTTTACAAACCCACTGAACTCATTGGCAAGTAAGATGTAATTTGTGTGTTCATATTACAAAAACGGGAAGATTTGTGTTTGAACCATGAACTGAATAATTGTTATTAAAGAGACATTGGCAAAGAAAATAAATACCTTTAATCAGTACCGGTAATGTACAGGTCTTGAACAAACAAAATTAATACATTGTTTCAACAAGCTTAGAATTTGGTTTCAGCTGATAATTATCCTGACAGCTACATGTAAATACAGCCGTCTGGGTAGTAGGATTGCATTATGAGACTGCAGCAAAATTAAAATGAATGTAAATCGGAGGATATTTGCACAAGCTTTTCTCATTCAGAAGATAAATGAGTGGATCAAACCTTTACAATACAAATTTTAAAGGAATATTATTCATGACCTGACAGAAAAATCGCAACCCAAGAAAGCAGCCTACAAGCACACATAGATGGTAAATGGTCTATGCAAAACAGAACCAACAGCACGAAGCGATTATTTGTGCAATTTCTGCAGACCTGTATAAGCAATCTTTTACCACAAAAATAATCATCTGTCACACATTACTCTAATTTGTACACCCCCAATTATGTCACAGTTTAAGCAAATCTTAATGTTGGGAGAATTTGTCAATACATACATATACAACTTGTAGACAAACTAGGTAGTTACTAAAATGAGGAACTACCCAGAATGGCCCATAATGATCCACAGTGGCCCACAATTACCCATTTTTTAAAAAAAAGAAAGGGAAAAAACCTCCACTGTGGGGCTTTAAAGAAGCAGATTTTTTTTAAAAAAATTATGAAGGGCAAGTCACATGATCAAAATTGGGGGAGTCTTTGGTTGGTATTATATTTGAATTCACACTAGGTGACGTCGCAAAAGACAACATGGTCAAGTGGTCTGCCTTCAAAACAGTTGTTTGACAGTGTTGGTGGTTCAAGTCCTGCATAGGGTTTTTTTTTCCTTTTTAATTTCTTCTTTCTTTTTTGATTTCTTCTCTTTTCCCTCTTCAAAACTTTGTTGGAAGCTACCAACAGGGAAATGTCAGGTATGTATCGACCTATTTCAGGGCCCTTTTAAGTTTTGCTGCAATGCAAAGTGAGTGCAGCGCCCATAATCATCCTGTCTGCTATGGGCTGCCTGTGGCAGATGCCAAACTGATTTGAGATGTCATGGACTGGTCTTGACGAATTGCCTCAATTTCATGACTGGGAGTGCAGTCAATGGATGCAGCCCAAATGGCAACTATCAGGGAGAGCGATGATTCACGTGCGACACTCAACTCAGCCCCAATGATTATGATAGAGAAGCCTATCAATCACTGAAGCTTTTCAAAAAATCGAAGTTTTCACATGGTCACCGCATCTTTCAGTGTGGATTGTCTGAAGTAGTGTTTCTTCTTGGTTTTCTTGTCTCCAGATCTATTTGCAATTCAAATATGTTCACCAAAGTTTACCACAGCTTTCAAAGTTCTTGTCAGGTCATTGCAAGCTCAAAGTCGAATGAATACCGGACATGTACAGTACAGAGTCGAAGAACAAGAAATGCCAAATTTGAAACGGTTATGGTGGAAGACATCTAGAGCCATTTGCTAGCTGAAACACAGAGGGGGATATAAATGAATGCTGTACAGAGTTTTACAAAGCAAAGCATGAAACACATTCACCAATCAGTTGGAACCTGTATCGAATGACATATTTCTGGGATACTTGAATTTAAAAACAGAGTGACATTTCCAGTGTGCATGCTCTCTTGTTTATATCAATACATGTTATAAATGCGATGGATTTTCAATAGTGCTAGCCATTCTGTTGATAAAATTTATGTCAGACTTCGGTTTGTATTATGAGTCGCCAAGATCAGAGCATGCAAGAGACATCAGACTTTTTTTATTAATTGGTTTACAACACCGCCACCGTTAATTTTACAGAAATAAAATAAAAATAAAATTGAGATCTTGTTTTTACTGTTTAAAGAGCAAAAAAGAAAAAAAACATATTTGTGGGGAAAAAATGTTGGTGGTCTATTAAACAGGATTTGATTGCATGACATGCAGCAATCAACTTCGATTGGATTGCAAAATTAGAAACCTACCACTGTACCACAAACACACTAGATTATAAGCAAAACTTAGATAAATACATAAAATATTTATTTGTTGGTAATCATACACATTTAAAGAGAGTAAAGGTTGCAGATGTTGTAATTTAAAATGTTAACCCTATCTGGCCCAGGAAAGGGGGAGGGGAGGGGAGGAAGTGCCCATACTGATTTCAACCTTCGAGAACTTCCTTGCTATTCAAGCAATACTTTGCCACTTTTACTAAAATTTATTGTAGAACAAGTTGTTGCCATGGCAACCAGATTTTCGACGCCATGTTTAGTCAAATTTTGACTTTTTTGATATTTTTTCTTTTCATTAACAATATCTTCAAAACTAATGCTAATGCTTTGTCTCAAAGTCAAGAAATTGATATTTTCTCTTAATTGATTAAGTTTGCGCATGATCTGTGATGTCATACGTATTGCACAACACCATTTTTGAAATCCAAGATGGTGGTACCATATTTTCCAGACTATAACCCGCAGGTTATCTGTTAATTTTACTTGTAACCTGGAAGGTGCATTCTGAAGTGTACAACTTGTGAAACTTCGAGTGATATACGATATAAACCCAGGGACCCCACTCACATACTTTACTGGTCACAGGGAGGTCTGAGGGATTTCTTTGGGTTTGAAGTTTTGGCCTAATGGGATTTTTTTGGGTCTATGAAAGACATGGGGATTTTTTGGGGTATTGTACTTTATTATTTTCATCAGCTCAAATCAACAATAACATAAGGCCAAGTAAAAAAAAATAATTGGTTAGCGTCCTTTTTTCAGAAATTTTATGGTCGGCAGGGAAGTTTTTATTTTTATTTTGAAGAAGAGGTTTTGATGCTAAAATACAATAAAACATATCCCTACTTATTGTCATTCTTGCATCCAAGTGTTCAGGCATACCATATCATACA
>JAOBRH010344443.1:0-11433 GCA_027575125.1 Umimayanthus parasiticus | reverse complement strand
CAGACCCCCGAATTCACCGTCTGAAATTTTTCTCGCATTTGAAAAACTGATTGACAAAATCGACGCTGAAGACAGGGGTGAATTTTCTCGCCATAATACAAAATTGTTAAGCCACTAACGACGTTGATTTATACAAGTTTTAAATGTACAAATAAACTAAACCTCTTAAGTCGGAAAGCGCTTTTGCAAGATCTGAAGCAGGTGTGACAAACAGACTCTGATGTCTGGAAGAAATTGATTGGAACGAGTTGTTGATTCAGATTTTTATGAACAACCACGTGCTTCCTCAGCCTGATGTGGATTTGGAGATCGTATTGCATAATGAACAGGTGTGACGCTGAGGTCGTGGAGGGAAACTAGCTCAAATGACATGAGCTGATCACGACCACATGTTTTACATTTCCAGCTTTATAGTCACCATGCACATCACTAACTCAGATTCTCGTTGAGCAACAATTTATAAAGTTCATGTTTCGTGGAGAGTTGCTGGTTGACGTTATGATTGTTTCTAGCAAGCCTGTCTCTTTTGTGTAAGTCCAAGAACATCAACACCCATAGCTGAAATTAATCCAAGAACCATCAAAATGTAAACTCTCAATTGCATAAGGAGTATTTAACAATTATTCAACGAGACCGCACTGAATATTACTAATAAATACCAGATGAGCGCGGAGCGCGAATCGGTTATAATCAACTAACATTCAGAGGGTTGAGTAGAATAATTGTTTAATTAAGTACAGTTTTATTAAATACAACAACAATTATTTTTCACGGGCAATTTAGTCTTACATCTGCGAACAATCGAAAACAAGAAACTGGCATCTTGACAGTTTGTAGCCCTTCTCATTTTTGTTTTGGCTTACATAACGCAAGTGATATGAAGAGGAAGAGGAAGAGGAGGCGGAGGAGGAGGGGGTGGAGTGGTAATTACCTTGTCAGTTACGACTGATTCGATTGCACCGACGAGTGCTGTGATGAATGCTGCAGCAACAGCGTCATCTTCTGTTGCGCCAACTGTGTCGAGAACTACTGCAGCGCCAACTTCTGGGGCAGTTATCTTACAGCCCGCACTTACTCGTCTTGTTGCAATAACAGGGGCGGATTCAGAAATGTTTGAAAGAGGGGGCCCAGAAGCTATAATTTATAAAATTCTAGAAAGAGGGGGCCCAAAATCCCTTAAAATGGCTTTTGAATGCTTATTTCAGTAGTTTTCTTATAAATTTTTTGCAAATATTCCACCAAAAGGGGGGGGAGGAGGGGGAGTCCGGTTGTTACGACCACACGCTCTGCGACTGCAGGTCCTGCTGCAGCGCAGGCAGATGAAGAGTTGGCCTGGTGTTTTGGGTTGTCAGAGGCGGACAGCTTTCTTCCTTGGCTTTTCGTGTATGCTTCAATTTCCTTTCCTCCTCAAACTGTCCTGCCTGGCCGCCTTGATTGAGGCCGGTCCATACTCAGTTATGTCTTCCGCTCTCTGCTCCATCCAGAATGGTCGATTCCAGCCTGTGACAGTTGTCGCTTCAATCGGTCTTTGAGCGCTTCTTGGGTGCCCTCGATCTCGCTTCCCTTGCTTCAGCTTGCCGCAGAAGACGGCCTCGGTCATCCTGGAGTCATCCATGTGAAGACACGGCCTGCCCATCTAAGCTGCCTCAGTATCAACATACGTTCTGTGTTGTTGATGTTGGCACGCTCCAACAAGTTCTCGTTTGTGATGTAGCCCTACCAGTGTATATCCACGATTAAACGAAGGCATCTCTGGTGGAATCGTTCCAGGAGTTTCGCTTGCTTTCTTTCCAGAACCCGGGACTTTGAGCATTAGAGGGGGGTGGTGATTACGACAGCGAGGTACAGTTTAAGCTTTGGTTTGATGCGGAGAGAGTGGTTTTTCTAGACACGTTTTTTGTAGTCATATGAAGGAACTGCTTACTTTGCCGATACGGTTTTCTACATCCTTTCTTGCAGCGGCATTGGGGATGACACTTCCGAGGATGCTGAATGTGTCCACTGCATGCATTCAACTAGTGTCCGTTGTAATTTGATACTGAGTGGGTAGTAGATGCCGCCGGCAGCCTTATGACACATAACCTCTCTTGATTTTGCGAAGTAAGAAGACCATATCTGCAATTCCCAGTTTGACCTAGAAACCGCACTGGCTTTCTGGTAGAATGTCTTCTGCCAATGTTGGCATCAGTCTGTTGAGTGGCACGCGCACGAGGAAGAATTTTGCCAGCAATGGAAGACGTTTTATGCCCTTACTCCATCAATTTTGTAACGATCAAATTGGATTGGCGAGAATGTGCAATCGATAGAAACAGTCATTCTTTTTACAGGCATTTTCAAAGTGTCAAACCTATTCTTAGCCTTTCGATCTGCTTTGCATTTTGGCAGTGCGTTCTTATCGATGAGTTTTGATATTATACTCCTTTGAAGGGTTTATGATTTTCTAGTTTGACCGGCAAAGCTCCTGATTTTGCAAGCTTTTGCAAAATCTTGGCTTAGGATGTACTTTGGAGCAAACAGACAATAGAAAATATCAGCATAAAGTATTTCATCCAAAAAAATTCGCTCTCAACAGTTTAAAATTGAAAGGTTAATGGTCGTCAAAAACAAGTACATATTTTTTAAGTGTTGGTTATGACATTCCATATTCAAGGGCATAATTTACTAATAAAATATCAAATCACACGCCGCATGACTGTGCGAATTTTCATGGCCAGCCTTAGTTCTACTAACTGAATTATTAGAAAGTGTGTAGCATGGAAAAAACAATGCAAACACTTTTGCCTCAAATCTTTTAAATTCCATCCCTGTTCATTCCTTTTTCCCTACCGAACAATGGTAAGTGTGCCTGGTCGGTTTTTTGCATGCACGAAGAATAATCAGCTCCAGGAAAAGTTCAAAATAGTACGCGGAAATAATGAGAATTAGATGATGTAGAATGTTCTACTTGAGAGCTCTCAAAGAAATAAATGAATCATTATTAAATTGCATAAGTTTCCATTCCTTTTTAATACTAACAGTAAATACCACCGAGGAAGTTGACTTGTACTTTCAAATTTTTATTTACTGAACCGTCATCGACGTTCAAACATTAAGTGATTAATTTTGCATTGTCTTCAACAATTTTATCATTCTTTTCCTTAGGAATATAACACAAGAACAGCCGTTAAACACACTTTCAATTTCAATTCAGTTTCAGCGCAAAGGAACGTAATAACAAACAAGCTTTGTTATGAAGCATTTTCCGCAATTAACAAAAGGGTTCCCAGATGAAATTGGCATAACGTACCTGAAATGACTTGGTCAGCAAATTTCAACTGTTTTACAACTGACATATCACTGAAAACAAATTATTTAAAAGAAAGTACGCGCAATTTAATTAACCCTATTGGGCAGATTGATCCCCACTCGATTTTTTTAGCTTTAAATATTTGCTGCTTATCCGATTACCAAAAGCTTGGGTACAACTGTTCTTTCTTTGTTAACACATGTGTTGACGTGAACTAAGTGACTCGGAATTTGTGTGTTGACTAAGAAATTTTATCTTTTCGCCAAAATAGTGACAAATACTGACAACTTTACAATAGATTTTAACAATTTTGTATATTTTAAATGCTAAATGTTGTTTTCTCACTATTTTCATTATTCAAATTTAAATTTGAATAAAGTTTGAAAACTTATAACTCTAAGATGGCCGCCGGATGTGACGCCATTTATGTTATGGTTACCATGGAAACAAGTTAGACACCATGTTTTCTAATTGTCAAGCGTTATAGCTGTCTTTAATTGGAAAAAGTTTTTGGTAGATAACTCACATAGCTTTCAAAATATATGACATTTTTTATTTACAATTCTTCTGAAAATACTTACAGTTAATAGTAGAGTTTTGTCATTGCTACAATCTACCGAACTCACTCATTACAAACTCCATCAAATGTGTTTTTTGCATGCCCAGTGTGTTGTTAGATTTGTCTGTGGGTTTAGTGCTGCAAGTTGCAACCTTTAATATAATCAATCCAGCTACCTTGTGCAGAAATAGAAATAGTGTCTCTATAATTGAAAACACTCTTGCATGGTTATGCCTTTGAAAACATACTTGGCGTTGTTTCAACGGATACGATACGAAGCACGTATCACCGCAAAGCGGGTATTACTGCTCTCAACATCTATTTGGATGTTTTGGCTATCTACGATATCCATTTAGTGTTTCATAGTTTGGAATGCGTCTTTTGGTCGTTGCTTGGAGTCACCTGGTGAGGACGTCTGATAATTTGCATCATAGTGTACAGAAAAATATTCCAACTTCTTTGGCATCAACAGCGTAGAATCCAAAGAGAGCAATCGCTACCGAATAAAATTCTGCTTGTCAGGGTAAGTAAGATAAAATACAGAAGATAAGGGAGATGCTGAAGATAAGGTGAGATAAAATACTGGAGATAAGATAAGATAAGATATATAAGATAAGGCATATAAGATAAGATAAGATAAGACAAGACAAGATAGGATAGGATAAGATAAGATTGAATAAGATAAGATACATGTAAGATAAGCGAAGATATATACGAGAAGATAGGAAAAGATAAGATAGGACAAGATAAGATAGAATAAGACAAGACAAGACAAGACAAGATAAGAAAATATAAGATAAGATAAGATAGATAAGATAAGACAAGATAGGATAAGATAAGACAAGAAAAGATAAGTTAAGATAAGATAAGATAAGATAAGACAAGACAAGATAACAAAAGAAAAAACAAGACAATATAAGATAAGATAAGATAAGATAAGATATGATAAGATGAGATGAGATGAAATGAGATAAGACAAGACGAGATATGATAAGATAAGATAAGATACGATGGTTGACCGAGGACACTTTAGTATTCGAAGAACATTAATTCAAAGTTTCAAAAGCAGCACGCTTTTATCTAATTATATAACAAACTGTCAAAATCACAAGGCTTTCTAGTGGTATTGTGAACAAAACGAACATCCAATCGTACAATATTGGACACCATTCGTTGAACAGCAGCATTGACGAATGTAAAGCTCTTGAAACAATGACAGCATAATTATGTAGCATTGTTTTGCCAGTGAGAATATTGTTTTATTAGTGTATCAATACCTATTTATTATATAAATATGCCTCAACATCTTTGTTTGTTTTTTATTTAAACTCAGAGTTTTCGTGTTTTGCAGAAAATCCATTCCATCCTAGAAAATAGGATACGCAGGTTACTAGGGGTATCCTAAACATCCAAAAGCAATTATTTCAATCTGTCCTTTCAATACTTCATTATGCTTGTTTTAGAATTTTAAATGGGTACTTTTAAGTAAATTGCTATTGATAAAGTTTTGGCTTTTACATATACCAGCTTCCAGGAACCGAAAGAAGCTGAAAGTTTCCGAAAAAAAATATATTTGAAAACGAAAATATATATATTCAAGTGATATGTTTTCGTTCAGGTAAATAAAGCGCTCATTAAATGCATGATACATCCGCGATATTATCTTTTCTTGTTGTTGCAATATACAATATTGGACAGAATACATGTAACTAACTATTGACGAACGTAAAACTCTTAAAACAATGGCAGCATAATTATTTGGCCTTGTTTCGTTATTGAGAATTGTTCTGTTAGTGTATTAATGCTTTTTTAAACTAAGATAATGATTACATTTTCTTGTTTTCTATAGTCCGAAGTTTTTTGTGTTTTACAGAAAATTCACTCCGTTCCAGGAAACAGAATGCGCAACTGCTCAGGATATCGGAAACATCTAAAAGCAAACATCATAAGTAGTCCCTTTCATATATTTAACAATTATTCCCTGAAGCGGAGGTGATTTGTGAATAGTGAAAGTTATTCTACCGAGCCGCGAGCTCAGTCAGTGAATAGATATGGAGAATTTCAGTTTTAAATGCTCAAAAATAGTGCGGCAAAATGCCTCGTATCTGAAAAAAGGCGCGTCTACCGTCACGCAGTAAAAAGTAAGTAGCGGTGCCCAATCACAGCGCGCACAAAGTGATATTTATATTAATTACTTGTTAGGCAAATACTAAACTTGATTAGACTTATAATAAAATTTTAAATGGCCACTTTTAAGTAAACTTCTATTGATAAAGCTTGGCTTTTACATATATCAGCTTCCTGGATACAAAAGAAGCTGAAAGTATCCGAGAAATATTCTTTGAAAGTTTAAAGGTTGAAGTGATATGTTATCATTCGGGAAAAAATAAGGCGCTAATGGGTCCGAATGCACGATAACATATCACTTGAATATTTCCGTTTTCAAAGATATTTTCTCGGATACTTTCAGCTTCTTTCGGTTCCAGGAAGCTGATATATGTAAAAGCCAAAGCTTTACCAAAATCTTATTTGTAAGCTGCAAGGAAGCCGTATGAGCAAAAATTAATTCTTCATTGTCCAGCGAAAGCCGTTCTCCGCAGTTTAAAGTTGACAACGGTTGTCAAAAACAAGTATATTATTTTTCAAGTGTTGGTGATGGCATTCCATGCATATTCTAGGGCTTTAACGAACTACTTATAAAATATCAAAGCAAGCCACATGACTCTGCAAATTTTCAAAGCTAACCTTAGTTCTACTAGCTGAATTATTAGAAAGTGTGTGACGTGGAAAAAACAAATATTTTTGCTTCAAAATTTTTAAATTCAAGACCTGTCAGTCTCTTTTCTCTTCTGAACAATTGTTATACTGGGTCTGGTTTGTATTCTCCATTTATTTGAAAAACACAGCTACAGGAAAAGATCAAAGTAATAAACGGAAAAAAGGAGTATGGGATGATGCAGAATGTTCTACCTGAAGTATTTCAAAGAAGTACATCATTATCCAACTGCATAGGGTTTCGATTCCTTTGTGATACTTAAATATCGCCAAGAAAGTTTTAAATTGTACACAATTCGTATATATTGAACCATCAATTATGTTAAGATTTTTTGTTAAAAAAAATGATGATGTATTGTTAATTATTTTATGTCCGCTGCATTGTGGGACTGTTTTGGTGGACGAACCTAGTCCTTTCATTGTAGTTTCTTAACTGGCGAATTCGAAGAAAGCATCAAAAACAGTACGTTATTGTTATTGTTATTATTATCATTATTATTTATATTTATATTATTGCTTTTGTTATTATCTATTAAAATTTGTAAATCAAACTGACAAAGCTACGAGGCTTTCTTGTAATATCGTAGTCAAAACGAAATATTCAATTATACAATATTGGACACTATAGCGGCAAAAGGTAAACCGTTAATCGACCGCATTGACGAATGTTAAACGCATGAAACAATGACAGCATAATTTCGTGGCTTTGTTTCTCTTTGAGAATTGTTCTGTTGGTGTATTACTGCCTTTTTAAACTAAGATAATGACCACATTTTTTGGTTTCCTAGAGCCTGAAGCTATTTGTGTTTTGCAGAAAATTCCTTCCGTTCTAGAAAACAGAATGCGCAGGTGCTCAGGATATCAGAAATACCTAAAAGCAAACATCATAAGTAGTCTCTTGCATATATTTAACAGTTATGAATAATTGTTTAAGTATATGACAAATCAATGAATAGATATGGAGAATTTCAGTTATAAATGCTCTAAAATAGTGAAAAATGCCTCGTATCTGAAGAAAGCGCGTGCACCGTCGTGTATGATTGCCTAAAAGTAAATAGCGAGTAATTATTCACCGAAGTGGAGGTGAATATCTTGGGCTTTCACCGACACTAAGGTAAATAATAACGCTAGCATATACCCAACCAGTGAATCAGTGAGAAACAGGCCTTTTGAAAAACTCAAATCATTAAAAAACAGTCGCGCGCGCTGTCACGATCGCTAATCAGTGAATATCCAGGATACTCACTGATTAGTGAACCAATCACAGCGCGCGAAAAACACTATTCACTGGTTGGGATAACGGTGGATATTTACTTTTTATTGTCCAATCAGAGCGCGCGTAAAGTGCTTTTCACTTGTTAGGCAAATACTGAACTAGATTAGACCCTTTTTTTTGGAATTTTAAACGGGTACTTTTAAATAAATTGCCATTGATAAAGCTTTGGCTTTTACATATATCAGCTTCCTGGAACCGAAAGAAGCCGAAAGCATCCGAGAAAAGATAGTTGAAAGTGGAAGCATTCGAGTGATATGTTATCATTCGGGTAAAGTATAGTGGTCATAAGCTGCATGACACATCCTGACAAAATTAATCCTTCCGTGTTGTTGCATAAAGCTGGTCAGTAACATCGCAAAGTGAAAGTATGCTTGGAATCGCATTATAATCAAATAAATAACTCATGGCTGTGGTATGGAACATTCATTGGAAATAGTAAGAGTCGATCAAAATGCTTGAAAATGTTTCAAATCCATGCAAAACGATCGACAAGTTCCTAACTACAAATTCTCGTGTCAGTCCAGCTACTTCGCGGACATGTTGTGCGAATTGCATTCTTCACAGCATCAAATTTTCTAAATTTGCCAACGAAGTATGCTCCCCTTAAAAAGATTGCTCTGTACTCGAAAAATTATTCCATCATGCCTCGTCACCCTCTCTCCCTGACCCTCCCAGAAAAAAATATATTGTTCTACATAACCTGACGAATTGTGTGTCAATACAAGATTTGAAATGATCTGAAATGGTCTGAAATGATGTTAGGCCAGTTCAAATCTAATACTGTCTCAGTCCTGCGCTAGTTTCGATCAAGCTGCAAATATATCGGTCCTTTTGCTTACGTTTAATACCTTCACCTATTAAGAACATATTGTTTCATTCAAATTCGACTTTTATAAAGTCTACAAGTTCTGTTTGCGGGAATGAACACAAGAACACACTGAAGATGACTTTTCGTCTCAAAGCTAAGCATTTCCACGACATTACGCAAGTTCAACACATCCCAATCAATGCATTAACAGACAATATTTTTAACCAAAATTGAACACTTGGAAGTTATTATCTTAAATTATGCTGGGCCATTTTCGAATCTAATTCTGTTTCAATCGAGCTGCATAAGCGGCTCATTTGCAAGACTCGTTTCTGTAATGGAGCACATAAAAAGCGCTTCGCAGCCTACCCAGCTCACACATCCCGTGGACAACCAAAGAAGACACAGCGAAAGAACGTCTAAAGATGAGGACAAAACTGTTTCTATCTTTGATCGCTGTCTTGCTGGCCACAACATGGGTCGTCAAAGCTGAAAACGAAGTGAATCAGGAAGATACTGAGTTATCAGAGGTGGCAAGTGACCCCCACGAGCCAGACAGTAACAGGTAGAGTGATAAGCCTCTTCTATTGCTTCTTAGGCGATGCTTTGAAGCCTGCTGTCGAACTTTTAGGTTTCTACAATTACCAATGTATATAGTGCATGTTATGAATCATAATAAAATGATATTTATTTAAATGTACCCTTTGTATATAGATACTGTTTAATATCAACACGTTACCGGCTTAAATCTGTTTTTAAACGATGCTTCTACAGCTGCTCTCAAACTTAAAGAACCGCGGTCACCTATATGTTTGTTTTTGTTTGGTTCATGCTTTCTAAATGAAAAATGGCTCTTCGAGAAACACAAGGAAGATGTAAACCATCTACAAATTGTTTCACGACAAGAATACATCGACTAATTGCGAGGATGGAAAAGGAATACGAGAACACATACAACTCCCCTCGGCGCCAATAACAATTTAGCGGCACCCGATATTCGGTTAGGTGAACGCGGTTCTTTAAATAAGTTGTTTAAAATCATGATAGAGTGAAATTTCTTCTGTAAGTTATCAATGATGATGGCAGATTCTTCGAGTCCGAAGATCATAGGGGAGAGTGATTGTTCTGTCTGGGTGCGGAAAGCTTTCTCGTGGCTGTACAAGCCGATCGATCCTTGACCTGCATTCTTTGGAGCGATTTGGACAGGGGAAAACCTGGTCACTGGTTGAAGGTGTTTGCGTGGTTGGCTCTTTCCGTTTCCTGCGCTTTTCCTGGGCAGCTCATACTCTTCCCTCTTCGAAGTTCTGAACGGCCTCTCTTTTGTTAAGGGTCCTTCAACTACTTCTTTCTAACGCTAGCGTCTGCCGGTTGCGGTGATCGATTCCAGCGCAATCTAGCTGTTGCTCCAGCTGGTCTTTGTAGCGTCTGTGTGAGGCTCCTATGCTGCGTTTGCTTTAGCTTACATGTAGCTCGCCGTAAAAGACAAATTTTGGCATTCTGGAGTTGAGCATTCGCGCAACATGGCCAGACCAGCGCAGCTGTTGCAGCATCGGTATGGCTTCGATGCTTCGGAGATCTGCTTTCTCCAGGGCCTTGTTGTTAGTGGTGTGGTCTTGCCACTTTATACCCAAGATGGCACGGAGACATCTCTGATAGAAGCGTTCCAGTAACTTCATGTGTTTCCTGTATAAGATCCATGTTTCAGAACCATACAGCAGGATTTTCAACAACTATGAATGTACATACAGTAGTGTAGTGTATGTTATGAATCATAATAAAATAACATTTATTTAAATTTATCCTTTGTATATAGATATTGACGGATATTGTTTAATATGAGCACGTTACCGGCTTGAGCCTGTTTGAAAGCTGCTGTAAAACTTAAATAAGTTGTTAAAATTCATGATACAGTGGCATTTCTTCTATAAGTTATCCGTTTCACTGATATAGATACTATTTAATATTAACGCTTTAGTGGTTTACTGAGTCCTTTTTTGGATCGGACGATGCGCTGAAGTCTTTAAAAGCTGCTGTCAGCCTTTTAGGTGATATTTAATATTATGAAGTATTTAAGATTGTGATAAAGTGGTATCTCTCAATAGTTATCGTTTTTGTACATGTTATTTGATATTAACACGCGCACGTTAGCGGTTCTAGTGGACGTTCTTATCCTTCGGTGTTTCAGTTAGGCATGCATTTCTTAGACCAGGACTTTTTACAAGTATCGTTTTTATTTTCTGAGCAGGCATTTTTAAAGCCAGACTGGGCACTTCTAAGAATACTTAATACAGTAGTTATTATCGCAGATATTCATAATTATTACAATTAATCAGAGTTTACAAGCATCGATCGTTGATTTTAACAAGTGTGTTTCTCTTAATTGTTTTTTGATTGACAAACTGTTTATAATCACTGCAAGGGCCTTCTTCGTTTTATTTTTCAATCAATCTAAGACTTTTGACCGTAACTAGCCAAAAATCAAGCTGCTTTTGCTTCTTGCCTTTCAGAGACAGTTCCGATTCAGTTGCAGATGAAAATGGTGAAGTGAACGAATTGGAGTTAAAAGATAGGTGAGCGAGAGATACAATATCATATCTGTAATATGCATGCATGCATGCTATTAATGTCAGAATGATCCGTTTGCTATATCTATATCTATCTATTTATCTATCTATCTATCTATCTATCTATCTATCTATCTATCTATCTATCTATCTATCTATCTATCT
>JAOBRH010344442.1:0-19083 GCA_027575125.1 Umimayanthus parasiticus | reverse complement strand
ATACTCCGGTCTGTGGATCAAAAAATGTTTCGCGCCCCCTCGAATTACCCTCCGCCCTGGGGTAGTAGTTACTTCCTGACCAGTCCCTAATACATGGAGCTCACACACGTCAAGTTTTAAAAGTTTTGTATGATAGATGCTGTATTTTTCAGTGTAAAAATTTCTTCTAAAAGGAGTCGATTCTTGAACTATCACAGCAAGTTTGGTATCTGTAAAATCTGGTAATGTCACGTGACTGTTAACGTCATAACTACAAGTATCGTAATGACTTGTAAATCATCCTGAAATGAGAGAGATACAAGTAAGACAACAGAACTTGAAAAAGTCATGTGTCATTAACTTGGTATCGAAAATGAAAACGTCTTAAACAATGTTCAAAAACATAATAAAGTGATAATTATAAAGTTTCAAGACATTTTAGCTAAAAGCGTGAGAACTAAAACTTGAAGTTATCAAAGCCAGCGAAAGCGATCTCTAAATGTTTAACAAAAAAATAGATAAATTATGCCTGTATTTTTCCTAAACTGCAACTCAATTTTTGAAATCAATACTGTTTCAAAAAAACTTAAATTACATTTTAAAAACGTGAAAAAGAGAAGATCTTTTGTATTGCTAATGCAGATTGAGTTTAAAACGGTTCGAAAAAGTTTTTCAATCTCCTTGAACTATACGAAAGACTCAATCATTTTCAATGAATGATTTTTGCTGTTTATTGCAAGCTGGAGTTACAAAACCTTTCAACTTGTCATCTCCTGTACGTCAAATACGATTCTTGGTTTTATAGTAACCCGACCAGTCGGCATTTTAGAAACTATCGAGTAACGGAGTCACGGGAAAACGAATAACAGCCAAAATTACTGAAGGGAAATTTTCGAGAAAGCGAGTATAAACAGACTAAAATCTCAAAAGGGTAATTAATAGAGAAAACAAGAAGCGACCTTTAAAAAAAAATCAATAAAATAGGACAAAAATATAGATTATTTTGGACCTGTTTAATATTTTCTCGGAAATACTACTTCCCAAACTGAAATTGACTCTGTTTATTTTCTTGCTATACAACGACAACTTCAATTTATTTAGAAGCAATTAGATTTTGTTTGCCATTTTCACATTATGACAAACAGGAAAAGTTTCCAGCGAAAAACACTCCTTATAAATTACTTGGTTTTAGTACTCCTTCAGGAGTGTAGAGCTGTTTTTTTTACAACGTGGCAGAGTCACAGTTGTCCACGAGTTTTCTCATCTTGAAGAGCCAGAGAAAGTATGCTAGAACGCCATGAGCACTCGCTCTAACCAAAGCACAACAGACAGTCATTTCACCGCATTCCCTACTGTACAGCCTACAGGACATTTTTTTCCCTGGGAGTTATTTTCCGTACAAAACTTTGTCTAATATACGTTAATTAACTTTTTACGTTTCTGAATCTGAACGCACTGTATGTTCTTGTTATAAAGCTGCTGTACAGCAATCGGCAGCCTACAGATACTCAGCTACAATGAATAGTTATAAATATGAATCAAGATTAAGAGAAGAAAGCAGTGTATGTACAATATATGCGGACTTTCGGTATTACGGACATTAAATGACGATCCCATTGGCAAAGATGTTCGGTATAACAAGAGTTGACTGTACTTGTTTTCTTTATTAATTACCACTTTTAGTTTTTTGGTCTGTCAGTCGCTTTCTCGAAAATTTCCCCTCGCTATTCTTGGTTGTTACTTGTTTTCCCGTTACTCGTTCACTCTGTAACTCATTTTAGCACCATCACATATCAAAGAAGACATTAATGGAAAGTTTAAAAACACCACTCAAATAATCTTGCGTAAAATGCAATTGATCGCTCAAAATAGAGTGTATTTGAGGCCCTGTCAAATAGCAAAGAAACTTATTTTCGATAGAATTTCAGATGCTGATACAAGTAAGCTGAAAAGTTGTTTCAATTAACATCTGCCATCTTGGTTTCATAACTTGTAATTAATTTCTAGGTATTGCAGCGTCATTTCAGTTAAGTCTGAAGAACGTTCATAAACAGAACAGCTATGAAGAAAGTGAACACGACGACTCAGGGGTGTTTCGCGCTAAATACACCGTGTTTCACCACAACAACACCCATTTGAGGCTGAAAAAACAGTGGACAAATTATGATTATCAGCAATTTGCAGATGGCAAACCAACTTCAGGAGAACATAGACTACACTTCAACAATGAGATCAATGTCCATTTAGAAAACGGCCGAGTCAAAAACGTACATCGCAAGCACCAGGCCTTATTCAAAGCCAAAGACAATCCTCGTTCAGAAAACTTTAAAGATTTTAAACAAAATCGCCAAGATATCGAAATGACCACAAAAGGGTATAGCATTCTGGCTCTAAACTCGTGTAGTAAGCCTGATCACCATCGAACGCGGCGTGCGGTCCGGGACGATTACCTACACACAGAAAGAAACCTTTTTCGTGTTGACAACCTGCTTTTCAAAGACTACAGCGAAATTAACTGGGATGATATCGGTGGGCAGAAAAAGAAAACAAAACCTCTTGAAACGCTTCTTCGATGCTTCAATGACAATTCACTGAAAGAACATGAGCAAGCAGACTGTGCTGTGGAATTACATAAATTAGTTCGCAGCGATAAGTTGTCTTTTAAGACCGTGGGAAATCTGCTTCATAAAAGAGAACACCAGAATCTCACAACCTGGTCTGCTCTGTTAAGTGCCGTTGTCGCACAAGGAAAAGTAGAAGCCCAAGAGGCTTTAGCTTATGCTATGATGACAGATTACCCCAGACCTTTAACAGTGGAGGAATATGAAATCCTACTCGAAGCTATTTTACACCTACCGTCAGGGCTATTTCACCATTCTCTCTTTCAAGCCCTTTTAAATGCAGCCCAGCACCAAAAACTTCCCGAAAATCTATCAACAATGTCTATGCTTGTACTATCTGGAATGACAGAGCGATCTCAACGCGCTGGTTACAATGCAAGTCTGATTGAAACTGTTGTTTCTTTCATTCATGATAGCTTCCAAAACAAGTCTCTCAACTACCACCCTGATAGCGAGGAGCACGAATCATGTATTAGGAGACACGTGTGGGCGTATGGCAATCTCGGGCACGTGTCAGGTCTTGATGATATTTTGCAGTACATAAATCACGACAACTCTCACATTCGGTCAGCGGTTGTATCTGCAATGGCAAGAATGCCATCGCAGCACACAAATCATCACTTGTACCAAGCTTTATACAAAGATGAAACAAAAGAAGTCAAAAAGGCTGTAATCGAAGTTCTTAAAGACCGGCACGAACAACTTACAAAGCCTGTGGTGGAGGCCCTTGAACACGCGCTTTCTATTGGAGACAAAGGGGATGCATTAGATGCGACTGTTCAAGAGTTTCTTGAGAACCATGGAAGCAACCAAGAGGCCGTCCGGCTAAGAAAAATGAGAAAACATCTGCATCGACAAAAGCGAGCTTTTTTCCACGCTCTTCGCCCTCGGGAATTCAAAGTAGGTGTAAACAAACGTTGGACACGTGGTTTCGGAGGGAAATGGCTTGGAGCTGAGGCTCTTTTGCAATTGGTTGATGAATTGCGACTACGATTAGGACTATTTGGTGGCAGCTTTGAAGCTGTTCTTGATAACCTTGTGGAAATCAGAGCGCATCTCTTGAAATTCAAATTTAAAATTGTCGACGGCAAAGCTGCATTTAAAACCTACGCACATTTTAAGAATGACATTCCTAAAGACTTGATAGGAGTAGTTGCAGATTTCGGCGATAAAATCCTAAGCAATGTAGACAACGTGTTCAATGTTATTGTTAAAGCTTCTGAGACTGTTAGAAACAAGATCAAGAACATTTTGCCATTAAAATTTGAAGGCATTTCCAAGTTTTTCCAGGAGCTAGTAACTTTTGTCAGAAAACTTCTACCGCATTTAAAGCCTGTCAAGAAAATTAATCAAGTTCTAACGTTTGCTGAAAAGTTTGTTGCTAGAGTTGTAACCTGGCAAAAAGATATCCGAAGTATACATAATCTGAAATCGTTGCTTAAGAAAATGTTTTTACCAACCCCGTTCGAAAACGAACTAACAGCACTAAACAACATACTGAAGATTGTAGACCGAGTAAGTTCAAAACTTCCACACGGACTTCCGGTTGGATTCAAAATCGAGGACTTACAGAAAGCTGTGAGAGAATCTCGAATCAGCAACCACTGGGATATAATACGGAAGTACTTCAGTGATCTCGGGTATACAATGCCAACGCAGTTCCCAGATCAGTTTCCTTTGAACTATGTCGTCCGATCTCCGTCATTTGTCAATGAATTGAGCCAAATGGTCAAATCACTGCTAAGAAATGGAAACAAAGTCCTTGATTTTAAGTCGTTGTTGGATGTGGCTACCAACCTGAGCCTTCCAGAGTTGACTTTGCGCCAAACTGAGATCGGACAAGCCAGTCAAAGTAGTCATAAAGGAAAATACACCTTTGCACTAAAATTTGATTGGAAAATTGGAGCCAATGTGGATCTAGACCTTATTTCTCCCAATGTCCTCAAAATTGAAGAGCTCTTATCAAACGGTGAAGAAATTTTGAAGCAGATGGATCATCCTAACTTTGATCTTCAGTCGTTCTTTGATAACATGAACAAAGGTGAACGTTTCGAACTGAACGTCTGGTTTTCAGATGTCTTTAGCAATACAAACAAAACTGTCTCAACTCCACATTTTCCTTTCGATACAAACTCTGTGCTGCAAAATATGGAAAGTCTTCATGTAAAATGGCTTCCTCAACTTAAAATCATAAGCAATATTTCCATATTCTTCCAAGAAGTCGGTGAAGCGATGCAAATATTTGCAAAAGACAACATTAACAGCCTGTGTCGTATTCATCAGTTTGCTAGTAATTCATCTGAAGATTTAAAATATTTCGAAAAAATGCTACAAAACAGAAGTATCAATATTTTGCGGAAAATTGATGAATCTGTGCAAAAAACACTAAGTGAAATGACAAACTACACTCGTACCATTGACCAAATGGTGTCTGAGATAAGTGAAAAATTCAGATCAGCTTCAACTACTTTTGTTGCAAACTCTCTTAAAAAACTAAACACTCACCTCAAAAGTGTGCAAGATGTGATCGATAGTGTTGTTGTATTAGCTAACGGCACCTCCAACAAGGTACAGGGACTTTGTGGAAGAACTGTAGACCTGTCAGCAAGCATAATTGATCAAGTTCAAGAAAATGCAAGAGAAGCTGTACAAGGGATGACATCGTTTATTGGACCCCTCAGTGATGAAGTAAGGAGACTGTCCAATAATTTAAAAACGACTCTCAACGCGGCAGATGCCTGGTACAAAACACATATGACAGAAAACGTAGGGAAACTATCTCAAGTAGCTCAAACTGTTTTCGATTTTCTTGCAATAATGAATACTAACAGAGGATTTATTGGCGAAGTAAAGAACATTGAAAGGGGGATAGACAATGCTCTTACACAACTAAGAAAAGTTCCAGAGTATACTGTTAAAGCTCATCAAACAGTAGATGACATGATAAAATTTGCAGATAATGCCAAAAATACAAGAGCTCAACTTCTTCGTTTAGATGTGAGACATACGTTTGGAGTTGATTTTGACAAGAAAGTCCAGGGCGCGTGCAAACAGTTCAACAAAATGCCACTCGAAGCAGTTAGTAAGCTTTCCAGTATCAATGTTATTCGAGAAGTAAACACCTTTTTTACACACGATGTTGAACGATTTGTAAGAAAAACCGTCAGTGACTTAAATCTTGCTAAAAAGCCTTTGAATAATATGAGAGAGGAGCTCTCGTATATGTCAAAAACAATTGGTTATGTGATGAAAGTACTACTGGAGTTGAAACCTTTAAATAACGTTTTTTCTCCAATCTTAAAAACTATTTCAATACTGCCCAACTGTTCTGAGCTACAGCAAGTTGTTGTCGAAAACATCAAACCCTGCGTGAAAGCAGCTTTTGAAGTAGGAAGAGACTCCATCGATACCGTGCAGTCTCTGAAGGAAGAAATATCAGTCTTAATCCAAATGGTTCCTGCGACCTTCAAGAACTTCAAATTTCAGAAATGTGTAAAAGGTGGAACATGTATTGAAAAGACTTTTATCAAACAGGCTAAAGTTGTTAAAAAGAAGATTGCATTGTTAAAGTCAACAATAGAAAGTGCAAAAACTCTCTCAAGTAAATTAGGAAGCTGCAAAGAAGCAACAAAACGCATTGGTGCAGTTCTGAATACATTCAAGCTTCTAGTTCAGCAGGCAAAACATTTTAGTTATCGTAATGACATAATGGAATCAACGGAACTTATATCTAAACTGACTGGAAGATTGGTGAAACCTACGAAACGCGTCAGAAAAAGATCGCTTGAGGGTTCCACACTACAAGTAAACAGGATAACAGACTTTTTTCACCAAGCCAAATCAATGGAAAACAGGTTTAATAATTTGCTGTCAACGTCCTTCAAAGCTTTCAGAAGTGTTTACAGCAACGTTTTTCTGAGACAGGTAAAATCTATTTTGCATTTGCGAGAAAGCATTGGAAGTGCACAGCAAACGTGGAAAGAAGTTAAGCAAATACAATCTGTTCTTAACTCTCTTGATACCTTTATGTCTGAAGCCATTGCTTATTCCCATGGTCTAAAGGGAATCAGTGACTCTCTTTCTGGGCCAGTTGTAAGACTCCTTACAAGATCCACAGATATTTCAAAGGTCGCTGAACCTTTGTTAAATAAATACACTGACACTGTAAATGACGTTGTTAAGAAGGTGGACGATTTCTACAGCAAAGTGTCATCATTTCTCAACTTTATTCAAATACGTCAACGTGGTTTGGATCCAGAAGATTACAAGCCTTGGAATCAAGTATCTTGGTGTTCAAAAGATGTGTGCTTGCGGCTCCTTAGAAGATCTTCGTCACTTTACCTCAACCAAATTTTTGTCTTGAAATACCCACATTTAGATGATTTATCTTCGAAAACTCTAAAAAAAGCTTGTCGTTGGCTCATACCAGGACTTTTTGACGACTATAAACCTCAAGGAATTACTCAATTATCCGATTCACAGATGCTTTTAGGTTATCATGGCGTCATCAGCAATACAGAAAAGCCCTCAGTTCTTGTTGTTATTGACCTTCCTGATGGGAGTGTCAAGAAAATAATTCAGCTATTCAAAGACAATTTCCCTTTTTCTATCAACCTGGGAGGATTGGCTACAGCAAGAGATTATATATGGATAAGTGACACTAAATCTGCAACTGTATATCAGGTTTTAAAATCTGATATAATTAACAGTCTGTCAACTTCTCCTCCGACTGACGTTACTATAACTAGCAGTTTCGATAGCGATGGAAGACAAGCAACTTCACTATCGTATGATGCAAGAAAGAACACCCTGTGGGTACTCGATGGTAGCACCGGAAGAGCGTATGGCTACAATCTTGCTGTAAACGGAGATCTCACAAAAGGAGTTTCAGCATTCAGAGTTTTAAACATAAACACGCATGTTCAAGGCATGGCGATTGTGCGCCAGTTCGGTACTGAATACGCATGTGTATCACGGTGTGCAATGTCCGCTGGAAGTCCTTGCAGACTCGAGTTTCACAACTTGAACAGTGGCGATGATATAAGCGAAAACAAACCATCAAGGGTTGTACGAACTCCTTGTGGAATTCAGTCTGTCCAGCAAATTGGCGAAGAGGATATTGCTATTGTGTTCTCTAGTGCAGCTATGAGTGAAAAAGCAAAAGTTGAATTTATAGGAGGAGACTTTGAGGATCGTTTCTTCCGTCTAAGGCTGCCTATACTTGAAACAAATTTTTCGGTATCTGAAAACTGCCTATATTTCAAAATTGCCGGAAAACACCTCTTTGATCCCAGACGTTTGTTTCCTGTTGATGAAATGAGATGCGGTACGCGTCGTAAACGGAGTTTGGAACAAGAATTACTTGACTCTGACGTCTACTCTAAAAAGCTTGAAGATTTTCATAAAACGTTTTACAGAAAGAGACGAAGTAACAGCGAAGAAAATACCTGCTCAGCTAACTTCCGGATAAATCTCAAGAAAGGTCATTATCCTTTTTTTCACATAGAAATACATATCCCTGTATTTGGAATTCCAGTTCGACTGTTTGCTGGAGCTTCTGGAATGTATATTGTCGATCTTAAGGGAGCGTTCTGCCCACAGTTAAGAAAACTTGAGGTTGGCCTTATTCCTGGTGCTTGGGTATCCTGTTATGCTGGAGCAGCTATTTCTTTATTCATTGTTGAGGTAGGAGTGACAATACAAGCAAGAATTCTTGAAACATACTTTTTGCCTCAACTTACACTAACTGCAGAAAAATGGCCAATGGATGCATGTGCAGAGCTAAAGATGCGAATGACGCCTCTCAGCATTAGGGTCTCCCTGTGGGTGCGTTTCCGTTTATGTATTAACATTGAAGTTTGGTGGTTAGGTTGTAAATTCGAAATCCGTTGGTGCCCTCCAAAAACTCTTTGGGAATGGACATGGTCAATGAAAGCAATTGAAGCTACATTATTTCGTCTGTGTAGTGAGCAGAAAGATAAAACTCCACCTATTGCAGGCACATGCTCAGCAAAACAAATAGCAGAAAAAAGTTATTTGGTACAATGGCATGGCTTCAAAGAAGACACAGAAATTTATTATTACCGCGTTCGAATTGGTTCCATTCCTGCATCTGGTGACGATTTTTCTACATTTGCCGGAACAGCTTTGACAACTGTGGCGAAAGGTCTCGATATTATGGACGAAAGAAAAGTTCACGTTAGTGTTACTGCAGGCAATGATGAGGGACTAGAAAGCCAACCAGCTATTTGCCCTGTATTTCAGGCAAAAAGAAGAGGACCAGAGTTTGCTTTTGTATACGATGGTATTACTGTTGGAAAGGATCTTGACTATCAATCGTACACTTTCACTTTAGGTATGAACTTTAAGATAATAAGCAGCAGGCAAGATTTAGCAAGCGTTTCATGGGGAATATCAACTTTTCAACATTGTGCTCTTAATTTTGATGAATATGATGTAATGCCTCTTACAACATTAGGAGACTCGAATTCAGCTCAGACGTCTGGTCTTGATCTTAAACATGCAATAACTTATTACACGCGTATTGTTGCAGTCAATTCTGCTGGAATCAAAAGTGTTAAGTGCAGTGATGGAATAGCAATTGATATAACTCCGCCAGTTCCCAGACATGCCCATGATGGAAGCACAGTTTATGACGTAAATTATGTCCCATCTATTCGGAAAGCTCGTGCTAAATTTGAAGATTTCCATGACCCAGAAAGCCCGATGGTTAGCTATGAAGTGAAGATTACTACAAATGAAACAAACTTAGACATCACTCAATTTGTGCCAATTCCGTTATACCAGAGAACACCAATAATTGATGGCTTGTCTTTATCCCCTGGAAAAGCCTATAAAATGGTTATACGCGGAACAAATGCGGCAAAACTGCAATCCACAACGAGTACTAATGGCTTTGTTTCTGATATCTCGTCGCCAATATGTGAAGGAGGAATCATAGATGTAACAGATAAATCTGATGAAAAAGATGTAGATTTTGTGAAGAACTTGCTGTTAATAAAAGCTAAATGGATTTGCAAAGATTCCGAGAGTGGTATTGAGTCATACAAAGCCGCTGTTGGCACATACCCAGGTGCAGCTAATATTATGCCATTTGTCGACATAAAGCTTTTTAATGTTACCATGGTAATGGATGGAAAATTATATTTAGAGTTCTCTAATATTACGATTGATCCAAAAAGCCGCTACCACGTAACAGTGAATGCTAGAAACGGGGCTGGGCTTCAAAGAACCACTACGTCTGATGGAATAATGGTTGATAACACCCCTCCAACTGTTAATCGTCAATTTATAAAGGATGGAATTGCAGGACGAGATACAAACTATAGCAAAGAACAATCAAAATACAGCGCTCACTGGGAACAAGCTTTTTCAGATTCCGAAAGTGGAGTTCGAAATTATCAAATTGGCCTTGGAACGCATCCAGGAAATCTTGATGTACAACAATTGCAGTCTGTTGGTCAAAGAACAAACGCTACTTTGACAGAATTATTACTCATTTCAGGACAAAAATATTTCGCAACAATTGTTGGATGTAATGGAGTCGGCATGTGCGTAAACGGCAGTAGTAATGGTGTGCTTGTGGACTTTGTGACTCCACATGCGGGCAATGTAATTACTGGTTATAAAGGTCCACCTGTCTCATACCAGTGGACTCAGTCTGTGTGGGCCCGATGGTACTGGTGTCCAGCTGATCGAGAACGTAAAGAAGAACTGGTAGACTTCAACAGATGTGACAACAGTTCGTTTTACGACGTCCATTCAGGAATAACTGAGTTCGGAATCTCAGTCACTTCAGCAGCTGAAGATAAGGAATTGTCTCCTTTTAAACTGGCTGGTAAAGTAACACTGACAGGATGCAACATTGAAATGAACGATGGAGTCTACTCTGTTGTAGTGCAAGCAAAAGACAAATCTGGAACAACTACTCAAGCCCTATCAAACACGTTCATTAAAGACAGCACACCTCCAAAAATACTGCAAGTTAAACACGGCATGCAAGGAGAATTATTTTTGTACGTAAATATGACAAACATTACGTTCAAAGCTTACTTTGAAATGGTTGATGACTTATCGGAAGTCATTTCATATAAAGTTGGAGTCGGCAGTTTTCCAGGAAAGGACGATATCATACAGTTTAAAACTCACGCAATGGAAGAGTCGAAAACTTTTGTAAGATCCAACTGGAGTGTTGCTGAAGCATATAACCTTAAACACAGCCGTCAATACTTCATCACAGTTTGCGTAACAAACAATGCTGGTCTTTCCAGCGTAAAATCTTCGAATCCTTTAACCGTTGACACAGAGCCACCAAAAGGAGCCATCGTGCAAGATGGCTGGGAAGTTTTAGACAACACTTACCAAGTATATTCGTCTCTATATCGTGTCAATTGGCAAGGACTTACAGATCTGACTGGAATTGAGAGTGTATTTGTATGTCTGTCCAGCAAACGTATGTTTGGTCTTTGTGACGTAAAACCATTTCAAAAAGCTATGAAAGGATCAAATCACTACTTGTTTTCAGAACTGAAACTGATATCTGGTAAAACGTATTATGCATGCGTAAACGCTATTGATAGGGCTGGAAATGAAGCTTTTTTCTGGTCAAATGGTGTGACCATTGATTCTACTCCACCAATCTCCGGATACGTGCGAGACGGGAGACCACCAAATGAAACGGATTTTCAGTTTGAAAATTCAATACTTCGATGTTGGTGGGAGAACTTCTCAGAAATGGAAACTGAAATCATATTTTATCAGGTAGCATTTGGAACATTGCCTGGTTCAACTGATATCCAAGACTTTGTAAGTGTCGGTTTAGTTTCCTCAGCTGCAAGTTCAAACCTTAAATTTTCTAAGTTAGCAAGTGGTCTTCGGTATTATGCTACAGTTGTTGCATTCAATTCTTTGGGAATTCCAAGCAAGAAAATCTCATCAAATGGAGTAATGATTGACAGTTCTGCGCCAGTTTTCACAGAACCTGTTCGCGACGGCAAAGTTCGCGAACGCGACGCTAAATACACTATCCTGCATATCTTGATCGCCACATGGGAGTGCTTAGATTTACAATCAGGAATTATGCTAACTGAAATAGCATTTGGTCTACAACCTGGAGCACAGGATATCATGGCTTTTACCGTTGTGAGCAAAGACGCGACGTCGTACACTTTTGCTGCAATTTTACGTCTTGGTTATCGCTACTTTGCAACTGTTCGATGCTCAAACAAAGCCGGGCTGAAATCACTGCTCTCGTCAGATGGTATCATCTACGACTCTACTCCACCAAAAGGAATTTACCTAAATGACGGCTCTTATCAGAGTTCGCTGAGTAGCATAAAGATCGAATGGAAGTTTGTAGATCCAGAAAGTGACGTTGTAAGTTATGATATCCTGTTGCGTGAGATTGATAATGATAATGCAACTGTTCAAGGGCCATATAAGTTTGGTTCCAATGTTTCATCGTTAGTTCTTCAGCTAAACAAATCGCTTGACAGTGGAAAAATGTACCAAGCTAACGTAACAGCAACAAATAATGCTGGTCTAACTGCAACCCTAATTTCAGACGGGTTTAAAGTAGATACTACACCACCTGTTTGTTTAAAAGTCTGGGCAGGGAAAGGCGCTACCACAGATGTCTTAAAGTTTGCTTCCTCGAGTATTAAGCCAACTATCGTGTGGGAGTGTTTTGACAAAGAAACACCAATCGTTGACTACCAGTTTTCAGTAAAGAACTTCATTTCAAACACTACCCTTATTCCATTCCATAACATTGACCAAAGACTAAGCTCGTCTGGGTCTGCCATCATTACTGGGAACGGACTTTGGAAACCAAAGTATCATCATTCTTCAAGTTATGTGGTTGCTATTAAGTTGACTAACTTCGTTAACAAGAGTTCCGTTTACTGGACGGACAGCATTCAGATTGACAACACCCCACCTCAAGTTTCATCTTTAAAATTGTCCTTTGATTCCAGCTCTGAGCATTTGGTTGGTAGCTGGCAGGTTCAAGATCCTGAAAGTGGTCTACAAAACATTGAGTGGGGTTTGGGTTCTAGTCCAGATTCCACAGAAGTAAAAAACTTCACAAAAGTCTCCGCTATTACTAATAAGACAATTGTTTCGAGTGTGTCTCTTGAATCAGGAAAAACATATTTTCTTTCTTTGAAGGTGGTAAATAAGGCTGGCCTGAGCAGCAGGGCAGCATCCAGTGGCATCATTGTCGATCGCACTTTGCCCTCTCCGGGATCCATTACTGCATACTATCGTTTTCCAAACAGCTATGAACGTGCCAAAAACTTTGTGGAAGGCGCGTCCTTTGTTGTTTTTTGGACTGGTTTCGTTGATTCAGAGAGTGGTATTGCTAAGTTTAGCTGGATAGTGGGGTCGGACGCACTGTTGATGAAACATAAAGAAAACAGCCACTTTGTTCTTGTGTCTGATCACTCCACACGAGGAACAGTAATTCTAAACCAAACTTTGTATAGCAACGCTACGTACTGCGTTTGTATTCGTGCCACAAATACAGTTGGTTTATCCAGGACAAATTGCTCGCAAGAAATGACAGTCCGTTTTGGGATATTTTCAGCTGGTATCGTTGAAGATGGGCCTTATGGAATTGGGAAAGACATTGATTTTCAGCTTGATAACAAGGCAATTTGGGCTCATTGGAGTGGATTTAAAGATCCTGTGTTTGGTGTGGTGAAATATGACTGGTGTTTGGGAGACTCACAGCCAGAAAGAGTCAACTGTACCGCGTGTAAGTGGGATTTTAGTGCAACTCCACACCTAGAAAGATCCGCACACCGTTTCTATAACATATCGTTAACTCAAGGGGTCACTTATTATGTGACAGTAAAAGCATATAACATCCGCCATGAAAGTGTATTTGCTAGCTCAGATGGAGTAACTGTTGACCGCACACCACCTACTGCTAAACACGTACACATTTCACCGGTTGTTGGAACAGAAACGTTATATATAACAGCGAAGGCTGCACCGGTAATTACGTGGGTAATGGAAGATCTTGAGAGTGGCATAAAGTTTTTCGAAGTCTGTGTAGGAACGTTTCCTGCAGGAAATGATGTAGTCGAATATTTTCGTGTTAGTTCACAAGAGCGATCATTTGATCTTGAAGATACCAATATAACTCTTACTGAAGCTATAAAGTTCTATGTAACGGTATCTGCTATGAATATGTTGGGACTGAGATCAAGCATCACATCGTCGCAGGTCGTGGTTGACTGGACTCCCCCTGAGACGGGAATAGTATTTGATGGAAATAGGACAAGGCAGTGCAACGAGTCAATACCTTGTTATATTGATGCTGACTACCAAACAGACATTGAACTGCTAAGTGCACATTGGCTGGGATTTAGAGACAAGGAGAGTAATATCAAAGAGTATAAGTGGTGTCTTGGAACTATGCAAGGTAAGCTGATCACTGATATAAATTAATATTATAGAAACGCGATAGCTTCAGCTTAAGTTCAAAATAACCTCAAAACTATGTTTTAGTTTGCAATCTTCAAATATTTATAATGGCTAAATATGTTTGTTAATGACTTACGTGGCTTCAACATTTAAATATGATTAAACAATTTGGGAAAATATTAAGTGCAAGCTTAGTTGAGTTCGGGGATACTCTGACTGGCTGAAAGTGTTTGTAGGGACGATGATGATAATAAATGTTTGTAGGGACGATGATAATAAGTGTTTGTAGGGACGATAATAAGTGTTTGTAGGGATAAGTGTTTGTAGGGACGATGATGATAATTAGTAATAGGAATTTAAAACTCTCTACTTTACAGTTTAATTATTTAATCCTTATAACCATCGTCACGTTAAAATTATAGTTTATGCATCTTGTTACTTTTGTAGTACTTCAATGTATTCAAATATCAGGAGAGTTTCAAATATGCGAGCCTTTGTTCCTTTAATGTTTTAGAATTGTGCGATATACATAACATGACTTCCTGCGGTCTGAAAACGGATATTGAAGTCAAGTTGATACTTCAAGAAGGTACACGTTATTACGTTACAATCCAAGCAACCAATGGAGCTGGACTGTCAAACATGGCATACTCGGATGGCATAACAATTGATAATACTCCGCCTATTGTTGGTCTGGTGAGATTTGTACCCGACGGGTATCAGAACATGTCTGAATACGTTCAGGACCCAATTACTGACATTAAAAGCAATAACAGTGGAATGGCACAAAGCAACAGACACAAGTTCTCATTTATTTGGGAGGAGATCTCTGACGCAGAGAGCGGAATAATAGCACTTTCCTGGTGCGCTGGATCGAAATTTTCTCTGTGTGATTTAATACAAATCCAAGAACTTAAATTGGGGCTCAATCACTTTTCAAACTCTATGTCTCAACCTCTTGCCTCAGGGACGCATCTGTTTGTAACCCTAATGGCACAGAACGGAGCTAGATTGATATCGATGACCACGTCAGATAGCCTATTGATTGACAGCTCCCCACCAATTCCTGGGGACGTCACTATTGTAGGAGTTAAGGGAAATATGTATCTCCAAGAGGGGTATCCGCTGACAGTACGGTGGCAAAGATTCGTCGAAAATGAAAGTAAAATACAAAATTATCAGTGGGCAATATGTCATCTGAGTAATGATTTGAAGTGCATTACACCACTGATAAGCGTTGGAACAGCCACTAGCTTCTCCAGTAATGCTTTAAGCCTAAAACCAGCAACAGCTTATATTGTTAAGATTATCGCTCAGAACAGTGCAGGCTTATCAAGCACTGCTTTTTCGAGCATGTTTATTGTTAACAATAAAAACCCAAATCCAGGTACTGTCTACGATGGGAAGCAAGTAGGAAACGATATTAACTGGCAGAGTATGACGAATGAAATATCAGCTAACTGGGAGCCGTTCAGTGACGCAAACGATAGAATTATTTTCTATGAGTTGTGTACTGGAACTAAGCCAGAAATATGTGACGTATCAGAATATGCAATTGTTGGACTCGAACTTAGCGGCACTATATCAGGTTTGTCTCTCCGACACATGGAGACCTATTACGTGACAGTGCGAGCTACAAATGGGGCCGGGTTCATTGTGACATCAGTCTCTAATGGAATCCGTATTGATACAACTTCACCAGTAGGAGGTAGGGTGTGGCTTGGAGAAACAAAGAATATACTGAAGTTTCAATCACAAGATTCCTTCGTGTCGGCCAACTGGGATACGTTTGAGGATCCAGAATCTGAAGTGGCGAAATACATTTGGTGCGCTGGAACAAGACAAGGTGCATGTGATGTCGTACCTGAAACCGATGTCGGTGATAGTGGATCTGCTTGTCAGCAGATTTACCCACCTTTAGGTTCAGGATTGACTTTGTTTGTGACTGTGAAGGTGTATAACGGTGGTGGCGGAGCAACAGTTGTCAGTTCTGATGGTGTGACGGTTGATAGTTCACCACCTCGCGTTCAACAGGTAAATACAAATATGAAAAGTTCTTGGGTAGTTTTACTACAATGTGTTTGATACCTATCAAGATCGTATCTAGGATTGTGGAAAAGGGGAGGGTGGTGACTGTTTATCTGATTACTATTATTGCTGTGTAGTGACGTTGATCAGAGCTCTATATTCCTACCTATATTTCTTTATTATATTTCATTTTTTGTCATTCCAAAGAAGGAGGTTGCTGGCTATCCGTCATGTACACTGTTCCCTAGAGATCCCCTTACATACTCTCAGTGATAAATTTCTGCACCCGAGTTCTGCTCTGAGTTCATGATATACGTTTGTTGACTTGGAAAAGCAAGTTAGGAATACAGTTGATAACGAACACCAAACATTTATTTATTGTTGCTTTATTAACTAAGCGATCTCATTTACCTTAGTTTAGAGAATTCGCTGATGCTGATGATTTACAAGATGTAGATTATATTACATCAAAGGACGGTCTTTGCATCTCTTGGAATTCTAGTGACGCAGAAAGTGGTATTACACGCAGTACAGTTGCCGTTTGCAAAACAGTAAACCCTCTAGACTGTGCACAACCCTTTATTGACGTTGGGAACCAGTCAACCGTTTGTTTACCTAGTTTGGAGATTGAGGAGGGAGTTCATTACACAACGCATCTCAAAAGCACAAATGGCGCCGGAATTTCAATAGTTGATTTTTCGGATGGATTTCTGCTAGACTCTTCATCACCCTACATCGGCGAAATCAAACACGTTGAAAACCCTGCAGTGAGTTTTGATGGCACATTTAAACATTTTTCTAGCTCCGAGCTTAAAGTCGACTTTGAAGGATTCTGGGATAAGGAAAGTGGGCTGAAAAAACTTCTAGCATGTGTTGGCACCAAGCCTGAGGTGTGTGACGTCTTACAAGTGATGTCTGTTGTTAACGGCACAAGGTTCAATATTGACAACATACCATTGCTGCATGGTACGGAATATTTTGTGTCAGCAAATGCTGTAAACGAAGCTGGTTTGCGTAGCAATTTGACGTCATCAGCTGGAGTGTATATCGATCACACTGGTAAGTTAAGCCTTGTATACATGTAATGTGCTAGTTAATGTTTTAAAAATATATTTTGTTGTTTCGGTTAATTGTTATTTTTTATTATTATTATTATCATTGATCCTAAACTAAACTTAACTGTGCTAGAATAAATTAAGCCAAAGTGAATTTTAAGAATGTTCTCAGATCAAGCTAATATATGTTTCTGGAAAAGAAAGGAGGACTAACTTTGAGTAGCTTTATTGCACTTTTTTTGTATTTGTTTAAAAATAAATAAGCCGACCTGTGACACTTTATACTGCCTTTTCTATTCAACTGAGGTCTTACCATTGGAGTTGTAGACGCTGAACTTAGAAGTTAGCTTTACAAACGCACTTTTTCATATTGCAGTCTTATGAAAAGTGCTTATTTATATTAAATCAGTAAAAGGAAGGTTGAGTTAAAATGCTGGAAGAATAAAGTTCTACAGATCTTGGATAGGAATTCTTGAAAAGCTATTGAGACTTCACCCCGCTTATTGTGGAATCGGTTCTTGCTGGTGACTTTCAAATAGAATAAATGAAAACATTTTCGTAGTTAAAAACAGCTTTTAACATTTGCTTCACCCCTCTTTTGTGTCATTCGTTTAAACTAACAGTTATACTGTAAATAATATGATAGATTTGGTCATTAATTAAAAATAGCTGTGAACTGGCAACAAGCCAGTTTTGTTAATTTAAATATATTTCTCAAACAAATCACAAATGTGACAACATTCACAGGTCCTGTTGGAGGTATTGTATCCGATGGAAATGTAATTGGCGAAGACCTTGATGTACAGCAAACCTGTAATGAAATTACCGCGCACTGGACTCCCTTTGATGATCCCGAAAGTGATGTTATCAAACTTGCGTGGTGTCTTGGCTCCACTTTCAGCCTTTGTGATATTCTCAGTAAAACAGAAGTGAGTTCAAGCTCTACAACAGTAAACCATTTTCTTGAGTGCCCCCTGGAGAATGGCAAAAAGGTTTATGTTACAGTGGAAGCCACCAATGGAGCTGGTATAACAACGACCCGAACATCTGATGGTGTTATAATAGATGTTCACCCCCCTTCTGTTGGCACTGTCATTGACGGCGAAAGTGAAGATGTAGATTATTTAAACGGAGACGACGATGTCAAAGCTCATTGGTTTGGCTTCTCGGATGAAGAGAGTGGTGTTCAACTTTACGAAATGGCGTTGTGCGACGTTCGAAACAAAAGTGACTGTCCTCAGCCATTTGTCAGTGTTCAGTCATCTACCAACTTCAGTATAACAGGTATGAAAACTGATAAACTGTAACATATTGCCATTGTTTTCATCGCAAGGTGAATGACACGTTTTTCGTATTTTGAAGTTTGTTCCATTCTATTGTCGATAACCCATAGCAGATTAACAAACTTCGTGTCTCAATCGAAAATACAACCGGTAAAAACAGTTACAATTTCACAGGGTCTGCAGACATGTGCATACGTATGTTCCAATCGAATGTGCACGTACTTAAGAAAATTCTGGGTAATTGAGGAGAAACTAAAACAAACGTCAGAGTAATGAAAACAGAATGCAGCGCTTCTTTTTCTATTTGTTTTAAAATCTTGTGTTGATATTGCAATAGGACATAATAGCAAAGAATAGATTATTAAAACAGAAAATAGCAGAAAAGAAGAGAATTGAAATGAGTTGACTAGAGTTGATTTGAGCTGACTTGACTAGACTAGTCTTGTCTAGAGTAAGTTAGACTGGATTAGATTAGATTAGATTAGATTAGATTAGATTAGATTAGATTAGATTAGATTAGATTAGATTAAAGCAATTAGATTAAGAGGCTCTGCCTGAGAAACCGGTGCAGAACCTGGAAATGGGGGACCAGCCGATTGGCTTCATACTCATTGGGCAGAGTCGTAGTGGGGAGTGATGTTAAATGCCACAATTGAAAGCTGCTCA